>LPNX011145441.1:407476-572904 GCA_001517045.1 Pseudotsuga menziesii | reverse complement strand
AGGAAGGTGAAAAGGCTGTTTTCAACCGCCACATCTAATGTATAAATAATAGCTTTTGGCAAAGTAATAAACAATCAATCGGGAGTTATACCTAACAATTATCCTATACAAAATAAACAATTATCAAATAAAAGAATAAATAAATAAATGGATGCATGGATAACTATTAATTATGCATGGAAAACTCGTAGCCAATGCATGAATAACTTATAGTTAATGGTTGATGCATGAATAACTTATAGTTAATGGTTGATGAAAGGATAACCAATAGCTCATGGCAGTTAACTATTAATGAGAAAAAGTAAAGAGTAAAGATAAGTTAAATTAATTATCTTAAAATAAATTATTCGAGATAACTAAAGTTAAGTTAAACTAATTAAATTAATTTGTGAATTAACTATTAGTTAAGTTAATCATCTAATAATTATTAACTAAAAATCAGCTAGACTAAGCTAAAATTTAGTTAAAGTTAGCTAAGATAAACTAACAGTTAAAGTTAGTTAAACAAAGTTAAAGTGGAGGCGCTAGTTTTTAAAGTTTAATTAAAAAGCCATTAAAAAAAATGAAAAGTGCTTCCCAAGGGAGACACGGGAAAAGAAAGAGAGATTCCCTGGCTATTGGTTTGGCACTATTGGTTGTGTTATGGAGAAGGAAAATCCAAGGAGGAATGCCTCCATTAAAGGGAGAAGTTTGCAACTAAACTGGGGGTCCTTTGAGATATGGGGAGACTTTGGAGAGATCAATATGACCATGGAACCAAATCCCCACGTGCACATAATATATTATTTTTTAATTAATTTCCAGTGTGTAAAGGAAGAGAGCATATCTCTCTCGAGAGCGCAGGGCTCTCAAACCTTATTTCTGGTTTTTAATTATTCTTTGAATATTCTTATTAACTCTTGGAAGAGAAAAAGTTTTGATTGAATTTAATTAAGTATGCTTAAAGTTGGGCAAGCCATGCCAAGAGAAATCATTTTTTGAATTGCATCGGCTAGGCAATCTATGCCAAAGAGAAAATGTTTTTGACATAATTTAATTGTGTATAAGTTGGGCAATCCATGTCAAAAACAAGAAAGATTGACTATATTTTTATTTAAATTGCATGTTGAATGGATTTAGGCATATCCCTTGAGGAGAACAACCCATCACTTAGAAGATTGACTGTGTATTTAATTATTTTGGATGCCAAATGGATGGGTGTCTCCCTTGAGGAGAACGACCCACAACAAAAAGCATGTGACTGAGTTTAAAACTAAATATTTTCTAGGAATGAGATTTAACCTCTTCATTTTAGAAGATAGTTGGGTGTCTACATTCCCATGATAAACATTTGACTGTATAAATTTGCTTAAACTCTTCAAATTGGAGCGAGGCATCTCTTGGAGATCAATCTCATGCTATCCAAAATGTTTGACTATGTTTCTGCAATAAGGATTGCACTTTAGTTATCATAATCTTTTAATGATGTGTTTTAGGAAATGGGCGGCTCCATGTTGAAGAGGCGACCCCCTTTTTATGTTTAATATATATTCAAAACTTAGAAATTGAGCCAATAAAGGCGTATCCCAATGAATGTAAGAATGGGAAATTATGGGTGGTGGGAATAGCTCAAAGATCCAATTCGTAATATATACAGAGGCCCTATGGAATATGGTCGTAAGAAGAGATGCAACAAAAGAAGAGTCTGCAACGAAAGAGAAGTTGCAATAGAAGCAACTGCAATGGAAAGATCGGTCACGAGAGTAGCCACGACGAAAGGAACCATGACAAAAGAAGAGAAGGGCAGTTGAAAAGGACAATTCGACTGATCATGGGAAGGAGTTAGTTAGAATAAAGCATGTTTTTGGTAATAAAGCATAATTGTTTTTTTGGGTCAATAGTGCCTATTTTCAATTGTAACTGAATGTACAAGAATAGAAATGACAGCTTGTCAGAAAACAAAAAAGAGTCGGTTGATTAAGACAGGTAGAAGATTATAAAATGAAAAACCTAAGCTGTGTGCGGAGTTGATTGTTGGTTGCTTTTTAAGTAGTCAGTTGTCCAGTTGTTAGTTGGTTAAGTCACTATGTAGGTTGAGAAGGGAAGAAGAGAGTTGTTTAGATAGAGGATCGATCTAGGATGTGTGTGGATCGACAAAGGACTGAAGGAGAGAATAAATACATATCCCCAAAACCAAATATCATGAGAGGAGAGAAGTATGTATGAGTTCTAAAGAATTTCTAGAGAAGAGTCTCCAAGTTGAGTGCGCAAACAAAAGGTACTAACATATTTCTCATGCCAGATGAAAAGTGCCTTTGTGGTTTTTCCCAGATGGGTTTCCACGTTAACTATTCTCTCAGTGTGTCATTGATTAATGTGTTTATATTGAATGTATGTATGTTTTTGAATAAGTAAATCTAAATATGTCGCAGCGCATCTATTTATGAGTAATATCATATATGTATGTGTCGCACCACTCATTGAATGAAGTTGTGATAAGGATTTTATGTTGAATATTGCACTATGTGTCAACTGGTAAATATATTGTTATCTTGAATGAATAAACAAGGAATATGAAATATAATCCCCATCTTCGGTCGAGCAATCTGATAAAGTATTGCACGTGTAGAGATCCCCACATAACTGCAAAAACCTAGTTCTAACAGTTCCCCAATAAGATATATCAGGTGATAATGCATCTGCGTCGCAGGTGTTGTCGACGAGGTCCTCCTTTGTCGGGTCGATATCTTGGGTCTTTGTTGTCGATTAAGGATTTGAACCAAGTGGTTGGAGCAATACCTCTATACATATATTCATGAGATTTTCTTTTGCGAATTTCTTGTTTTGTTGCATGAGTGGTTGTTGACTCTAACAACCTAGCAGAGAAACTTTCAAGAGGGAGAACTGATAGAGTGGAACCCGCAACTCATTCAGCGACTGAAAAAGTATTAGCAGCCCTATATCTATAGCTGTTGATTTATGGGTTAACAATATTTTGGAAGGATACATCACAGAAATTGTAGTTGATGCCATAAAATTGTACAGTGAGACGTAAATAAAATATTCCCAAGGACCTAGAGAATGGTACTTAACATATTTAAATATTTGGATCAAGATTCTCATATATGAGAAATGGATCTTGAGAATGGAGTCCGAAAAATAAAGGTTTGTGCATAGAGACTTGGGATATGTCACAAGAAAAGTGTGAGAAAAATGGACCAAAGTAAGTTGAGATGTTTCTTGGTGATGGTGAGGCTAAGCTAGAAGGTGAGCATCTAAGAAGCAGAAGAAGATTTCAGTTAAGAAAGAGAAGAAGGACTATGACCAGAAGAGTAAGGTGCAATACAACCCGAGGAGAGGACTACACATTGGTACCGCACTTCGATGAAGGTTCTTGTGATGAGGAAGAGAAATGCCAGCCTATATCTAAAAAAGAAGAAGAAGAAGCTCAATACCTAGAGTATGGATATGGAATGCGCACGACCTCGCGTACATCTCCAGTGGTAAGATCTAGAAACTCATCGCCAACTAACCAAACATTTAATACAGCAATACCAAGAGAAAATATAATGGTTGGGAATGATACAAACTTGTCAATCTTTAATGGAAATGGGTTAGAGGACCCTACGCAACATTGGTTTCTATGTGAATCCGTGGGGATTGTGCAATAGGTCCAATATGAATCCATCAAGAAGGCTCAGATGATCACAACCCTTAGGGGTCATGCATTGGATTGGTACATGAAATTCTTTGTGGTGTCGATAGGAATCCGACATAAAACATTAGGTCAAATACGAGCATGACTAATAGATGAGTTCAAAAAGCCCAAATCTGAGTCAAAGTGCATTACATAGATAAAAGAAAATAAGCAATTTCCTACGGAGTCTATTTGGGACTTCAACCAAAGATTTAAAACACAAATGGCCAAGGTAAGTTTCCAGATGTCGAATGTTCAACATAAAGAATGGTTTATTGCAGCATTGCTGCCATACATCTGGATTCCTTTGATGCAACAAAAAAATGTATCCCAAACCAAGGATTTGGAATTGGATATGAAGTTGGAATCCTCACTGATCAAAGAAACTGGTGCAAGAATGATGCAAATCCAGCCACAACTAGCCAACCTTACACTGCAACTTCAAGATATTAAGAAACAAAAGGAAGTACAAGAAGAAATATGGTGTGCCAGATGCATAACAAAGGGACACCACAAAGACAACTTCCCAACATATATGAATTATATCGCATAAGGAACACCAAATTCGATATAGTACACAAGGAATTCCTTGGTATAGAATATGCCAGACTAGAGGCCACCGGTCGAAATATTTTTTTTATTGACAGAATATTGTAAGTGCACCATCTAGTTTATATTGTAAGTTTTGTCGATCAATGGGCCATGATGAGAAAGACTGCATAGCATATTAGTTCTTGCAAGAGAAAACAGTTGATACTTATTTAATGGAGAGCAAAAAACAAATGCAAGTTGAGCGATCTTAGACTCAATACCCACAAGATCAGTATCCTCGGGCCCAATATCCATGGGATCAATACCCGTAACAAAAATACCATCAACCCAGGGGGGGGGGCTTTTAGAGGCCAAGCACAAGGAGGAGTATTTGGACGAGGAAGAGGCCAAATTATATGTTATAATTGTGGGAATCCATAACAGTTTGCCAAAGACTGCACAAATCCAACAATGACATGTTAGTATTGCAAATATTTTGATCATACTATCAAGAAATATCCTCAGTTGATTGCGAGATGGTAGACCAATATTGTGGGAAACCAAAATCCACTACATAATCCAAATCTGAACCCAATTCTGAATATCCTGAAGATCTTTGTTGAACTAATGGAACCACATATTGTTGTTGTGACAAGATGAGGTGTTGCGACTAGGGTAGATCAAGAAGCACCGTATGGAAAACCGCAGTTACGACCAGTAGCAGAAAATAAAACACCATTCAACTTCCAAAAAGAAAAGAAAGTATTCTTAGATACGCAAGAAGAATTCGTCGACAAAAATCAAGCGTCGACTTTTGATGCTACACTACCTAGAGGACCAATATTGGGAATGCCTAGAATATTTTACCAACTATTTTGAAAGAAACCAATGAGAAATGTTGGTAAATTAAAAGAATTCTTTACAAGTTTCCTATCACTAATACAAGATAAATATGTTTCCACATAATTGACAGCCCTAATAGAAGAAACTTAAGAAGAGGTGCAACCAGAAAGAAGGGTTAATCATGTGGGGAAAAGGTTGAAGAATGGTCGCGAACTAAGAATCACTGAACAAATAGGATATTACAACATGGACTATATTATTATAGACATGGGCTCCGATGTCAACATTCTGACTAGACAAAAATGGGAGAGTATGGGAAAACCGAGACTCGTATGGTCTCATGTCCAACTTTGATTAGCGAATCATTTGAAATTTCGACATATCGGTCGACTGACTTAGGTGCTTGTTGAGATATAAGGCCTTAAAACTTATGTACTTTTTGAAGTGATTGTTGACTCGCTTCAGTTGATAGGGGATCACAGTCTGTCGACACCCTTTTCGATGCAATCTCCCTAAACACCGTCCCAAATAGGTTTTACTTTGTCCAGCAACACTTTTGAAGAATATAAGGTCTCACCCGAGATGTTTGAGGGAGGGATGCAGGAACCACATTTCCGCAGAAAGGAATAGGACTTGCGCACTTAATCTCTCTCTGTTGCACTATTACTCAGAGATCTAGAATAGGGTTTTATCATTAATTTACTATTTCCAGTATCATATCTAATATCACACCATTTCATTATGCATAAAACAGATCGACATACAAGAACCCATCCATCATGCAAATACTTCTCATCATTCAAATAAGAAAACATTAGATCGCAACATTACATCATTCAAATCACAGTAACTAACCACAGAGACAACAATCACATGATCAAATATCGCATCGCAGAAAAAAGACACAAAATTTCTAACAACACTCTCATCTTATTATCTTTCGGAGTTCAACATATACCTTCAAAACACATCTCCTGGTCGAAATCTTCAGACCAAAACCCAACAAGACAATTCGCAAGGCAGATAACAGACAAGACTTGCTTTGAACATAATCTCTAAGATGATTCCCCCAAAAAAGATATATTTCTACTACATTTCTAACTCTTTTTATAGGCATTCTCCTTTACAACGTGGACCACATATAACTAACCTTCTAAATAACTCGGATCAAAACTACGAAAAATACAACCAAACCGACCATTGTCGACATCTTCGTCTTGTTCAGTCTTCTTTCACCTTTCTGGCTATCGCACCATGCACATCCAATCCGCCTACCAATAGTGATTGACATTATGGACTATACAAATTTGTATCCCACACATCTGGGATCGAATGGGAAATTCATAATCAGACTATTATCAATTTCAAGAAAAGAATCTTAACATTTCAATATTGAGAGATTAGGGTGGTCGCACCAATTGATCCACTGGAAGGACAGAGATATGTCGAGCCAATGAATAGTGAAGGACAAGGAGATTATTTGGATAATATATATAACATTAATTATTCAATGGATGATTATGTAAATCCAATGGCCAAAGGAAAGCTCATTTGGTGCAGCATTAGTTCCTATACATCAGATTCTTGAGAAGATTTGGAAAACTGGAAGAACCAATTGCATGAAGTGTCGATGAGAAGATGTTCAAGAATTGCATGATCTATGTGACGGGTAGGTAGTGAGGTAAGTGATATATACACATGTGAAGGTTTACCTAACTTAGCATGTTTTCTAAAATAATTTGAAGAAAAAGTTACAGAAAATCAGCATTTGTCTTCCCTGGACTTTGAACTGAAAGCTACACCTTCCAGATGATGGGTTGCACATAAACAATCTATCTCAGAATGGCCTCAATGCTATATATTGATGGAGATATGATATGGAAAGGACATCATATATACTTGTCAGAAGTACACATGATTGTCTAATACTGTCGAGCACATTGAATATTGTTTTGCGACATGGGAAGCATGCCCGCAACTAGAATGGGTACATCAATTTATACATACACTAGACATAATACCAAGGAACTGGTACACCTCAGTTGAGTTGCACCAAGGTACTGTTGAATGGGATGAAACACACATTCAAGTTTTCTAATGATCATCCTTCGATTGATGCTGCATTGCAAGTGATCAAGGCGAAGGTAATTGAAGATATCTCTATGTCAATATCAACCATTAATCAGAGTAGTGCGACAATCTAGCACTGGATGGACTGCTATAATGTGACAGGAGAACCTAATGATGACAACCCGCTCAACATAAACATCCCAGAGTCTAAAATTATTCGCGTGGTGGAAGGATTTGGTTTTCTAGTTACCTGTTTTGAACCCATTGAAAGTCAATAAAGTAAATATTGGATCTCCATAGAATCAAAGTTCTCCAATGTCGAATATTATTAGGACGATGAAAATGTCGGGAATATCAAATACCTACTGCATGAATTTCAGGATTTGTTCCTTACAAAATTTCAAAGATGAAGGGGATTACCGGAGACCTTGGAGAGATGAAAATACCATTAAAAATTGACGCAAATCCTATGAAGTAGTGACCATAACGACTGAATCTGTAGTATAAATAAAAATCTAAGATAGAGTTTGACTGAAGGTTGGATGTGGGTATCATAGAACCAGTTGAAGAATCTTAGGGGATTAATCTAATACTAGTGCAAGATAAGAAGACTACCAGTGAAGTGTGTATTTGTGTCGAATTAATAAAGTTGAATGGCATTTGCTTACATTACCCATTTCCGACTCTGTTTACAAATGAGGTATTAGAAAGTTTTGGGGGTCAAGAGTTTTATTCTTTCATTGATGGGCTCTCTGGATACCAGCAGGTCAGAATCACGAAGCAATATGGACACAAGACAACCTTTACTATGGAGTGGGGGTGCTTCTAGTATACGGTAATGGCATTTGGACTCAATAATGCTCCTACTATATTTTCTAGGATAGTAGTTCTTACTTTTGAATACTTTATTCATATATTTCTTGATGTCTAGTTGACGACTGAATGGTGTTTGGGATCATTACATATCATATTAGGATCCTTGGAATGATGCTGGAATGGTGTCGACAGTATCAAATTTCATTGAATCTAAAGAAATATATTTTTTCCCTGTTTGGAATTTTGTTAGGCCATGTGGTTTGTCGCGGTGGAACCTTGGTCGACCCTACTAAAATTGCAATCATCGTCGACCTACCACCCCCCGTGATAGTAAAGAAGATGAGAATGACATTGGTACATACAGTATACTATCAAAAATTTATCAAAGGCTATGTAAACGTGACTTCTACAATGGAAAAATTGTTAAAAAGGGATGTTAAGTTTCAGTGGACATAAAAATGCCAAGAAAGTTTGGATCTCCTGAAGAATACGATGGATGCAAAACCCATATTAGTTTTTCCAGACTAGAAGAAGGAATTTCATGTACATGTCGATGCGTCATCTATCACACTCGGCACTGTACTCACACATCTTGGTGAAGGGTCGATTGATCATCCTATTGCCTTCGCTAGCAAGAAATTATCAACAATAGAGAAGAATTACACTACAACTGAAAGAGAAGGCTTGGCTATGGTGCATGTCCTTCATAAATTTTGACACTATTTGTTAGGTGGACATTTCAATATGTTCACAGACCATTTGACATTGAAATACCTAGTGAACAACCTAGTGTTGGGGGGGGAATATTTGTCGGTGGCTTCTCCTTTTCGAGGAATTTGACTTTGAAGTTATTATTAAGTTGGGTCCACTGAATTCAGGACTAAACCACCGGTCAAGGATTGAAAGTGGAGAAAAACTTGTCAATATCGATGGTAGACTTCCTAGCACACAATTATTTGTGATCACAATGTTTGATGATCATTACAAAGATATTATATATTTCTTTAGTACAAGATATGCACTAGAAGGATTTAGTACTACATAGAAAAAACAATTAGTGGTGTGAGATGCAGATTTCCAATTCAGAGTTGGACAAATGTATAAAATGGGATTGAATGAAATTCTTCTTTATTGTGTATTGGAACATGAGAAACCAATGATATTTAATGAAGCACATATTGGTGTCGCAGGAAGCCATTATGCTGGAAAAGCTATAATTTGGAATATTTTGCAAATAGGATTGCGGTGTCCCACTTTGCATGTGGATGCTAGAGGATATTGCCGGAACTGTGATATTTGTCAAAGAACCATAAAATCATCACAAAATTATGAAATGTCGCTAGTACCTCAGATAAATTTGCAGGCATTTGAAAAATGGGTTGTCGATTTTGTCATACCTATCAATCCACTAGGGAAGCGAACAGGTGCAAGATGCATTATTATTGTGACGAATTACCTGACTAGATGGGATGAAGCAGCACCAGTAAAGGATTGTATTGATGTGAATGCTACCAAATTTTTGTTTGATAATGTTGTGGCTAGAGTCGAATGCTCGATGATTTTGATAAGTGATTAGGGAAAACACTTTGTCAATTAGTTGATCGAATAATTGATTGAATAATTCCATATCCAATATGAAAATATGACACCATATCACCCAAAAGTGAATGGAGGAAGAGCATTTTTCCGTATTTTAACACTAAAATGTTAAGAAGGAACAACAGAAAGTATAGCATGACCAACACATCAAGAATAAGCATTTTCAAGTTGGAGGACTTGTCGTCTTGTATGGCAATAAGTTTTTTAAGCACCCTGGAAAGATAAAAACACATTGAATGGTGTCGTATGTTGTCATTCAAATCACTGATAGAGGCATAGTGCAACTGCAAAAATTAGATGGAACACCTTTCAAAGGATTGGTGAATGGAATTCAGCTAAAGCCTTACCATGATAGTCGTGACTTAGTCGACTATAAAAACCCGCACACACACACACACACACACACACATATGATCGGTATGTTTATTCGATGCATTTCCATCCTTTTTTCATATGGAATCTATTGGGCTATAAATACTACCATATTCGAGTAAAAAATGATTCCTCATGAAGTAACGACATCTCTTGTGGTCCAGTGGACCAGCGTGAAGAAATCAAAAGAGAAAGAACCCAAAAAAAGGATATTGATTCCTCCAAAAATAAATAAAGCAATTCCTTGGGATTTCTTTGACGGTGCAAGTCAAGGAGATCCTCCCTTTCGAGGTTCAGGAGGAGTGATATACTTCTCTAAAAAAAATAAGGTGCAAGCAAAGTATTCTCCTTGACATTGTACCAACATCAAGGAATAACTAGCAGCTCTTCATACGGTCCTTGTTTTGGCTATAAACAAAAATATCTCTCAATTGCAAGTATTTGGGGACTCGAAAATGGTGGTTGATTGGATCAACAAAAAGATCCAAATTAATGCTCCTCATCTTCAGCACGTATTGAGAGAAATCAGAAGGCTTGTGGACCTTTTCTCAGGCTTCAGTATAACCCACATTTACAGAGAGTTAAACATGGAGGCAGATGGCTTGTCCAAACTTTCTTTGCTACTTGCTTCAGGGCATCTGGAGAGAGAGGAAACAAATGAAAACTAGTCATACATGTTTCTCTTTCTATTAAAGATTTTTTTTGTAATCGAGACATTGTAAAAGATGATATTTTGTCATCGCGACATGAATTCGAATGTGTAAAACAGTTACTGGAAAGTTTGGTCTGTAATAAAAGTTTTGGTCAAGGGTGCAAGCCCTGTAATTTTTCGATGTAATGAGAGTTCCTCTGGAACAATTCATGATNGTGGTGGATAATTTCCTATTGGAATATATATATATATGTGTGTGTGTGTGTGTGTGTGTGTGTGTGTGTGTGTGTGTGTGTGTAGAAAAGAGAAAAAACCAAAGGATGAAAAATTATAACTATTAATTATGTAACAAATATGAGTGTTTGGTCGCAGACTACCTATCTATCGCAGGAAAAGAAAAAGTGTCAACTGACTATCTACCTATCGAAGATGAAAAATTGTAGTGAAGACTCTCTATCAGTTGCAAGGGAAGAAATGCTTCGGTGACCGAATGTCGCATGATTAAGTTGGGTCACAAAGAGACAGCTGGCTGTAGTAAATTTGAAGACACGGGAGAATTTGACAATGTACTTTTTTGTCACTTCCATCTTTAATGCACAATAAATACCATGGAACTAATAGGTGTTGTGACGATTTGATGGGTGGTTTTCCTGTCATGATTCGAACGATTACTCCATGTGTGGAAATCACTGCCACCTTTCCATTTATTGTCCACTCATGTGAAGGAAAGACTGACTAAATGGGTGAATGTATATCAACTTCACCTCAAAGTTTTGTTCATTCTATTTGCATCTGATTGAGTATGCTTAGTTATTGTGTTTGCAACTATTAGAGCCGAGGCGATTTTTCACAGATTATGGTCATCTCTATCTCTAGTACAAGCATCATTGTAGAATCAGGCATCGATATACCTTCACCTACACCCATTATAAAATAAACGGTTGCATTTGTTCCACCAATGGCCATGGTTGCAGAAGAAGCAGGACAAACACCATTCATCCTTGAAGTTAGGTTAGGACCATACCCACCTATAACATCGAATAGGAAAAATTCTGGAAGTCGTAAGAAAGCAGCATCACCACTTTTAGAATATGAAGAACCGGGCTCTGCAAGCTTGCTACCAAACTATGTCCCACCTAGACCAACTCATGTGCCTAAGATCAGAATCAGAAAGAATGCAAGGTACCCAGGTGATTTGATGCGATCCAAAACCAAGTGACATAAGACAATTTCACGTATCGAGGTCAGTATGGGATCGGGTGTGTTTCCTGTCTTACAATGATGCCCATGGTCTACCGTTCGTTTCTTCCTGTGGGTTCTGGAGTTCATTGGGGTTGTTTTTAGCTATTTTTCATTGGGTTCGGATTCCTACTTGGTGATTGGGTATCACTTTTATATATGTAATATCGCTTTTAGAGGGCCCTTTCAATCAACTAACTCCACTTTGTATATGTTATAACATAGCACTGATTGTACTGAAAGGATTTGAGGTAACGACAAACATAATCCAAAATCTCAAGAAGATGACCTTTTTTGATCATGACCTATGGAAATTTATGGAGTTGGAAATGAAAAAATACATGGTTTCTTTTTGTGACACATAGGATGGCCTTCTCCGCTTAGTTCCAATAGAATGAGAAAGAGGAATGGACAAAGATGGTTTGTTGTCACTGATGCACATGCCATATTTTATTTGCATCATAGAGGTGAATGCATGTGTTAAAAAATTGTTGGTGTCATTCCATGGTGGCTGCCTATGGCTCGACTGGAATATTTATGTGATACCAAGATTATAGCAACAATTACAGGGACTCCACTTGTAGGCGTTGACCCAATGCCATTTTTTCCAGGAAAAGAACATAAAAATTTATTCACGAATAAGTTGAAGGAGAAGTATGATCTGAATAGAGACACCAGATGGTTTTCCATCACATCTATCAATGACTACATGGTTTGGTTCGGAGATAAAGTTCTATCAACCAAGTTGCTGCGAAAGACCAGTGCACTGCAGGGATGATTGTTGTGGAAGAGTTATGTGGAGCATGTTTTCAACTCAACTGGTCACACTACCTGCTAAAAGAACTATTAACAAATGTAGAGGAGGCACAGGAAAAAGGTAGCCCATTTCATTATTCATGGCTACTTATTTTTATTTCGTTTATTGCATGGGAAGAACCACCAAAATACCAAGGGGTATATGTGCATGTCCTATGTTGAGGAGATCCATATTAGAATCTCTAGTTCGATAAAGCATTCCTATAGTGGAAAAAAGACAACAATATAGAGTTATTTATACAAGGACGGGTCCTGTGATATTATGTAAGACAACAGGCCATAATTACTGAGGCGACCATTAAGCGGTTTAGAAACATTGTTAGATTTTCGGTCGAGGCCCATAATATATTTTTGTAGCCTCAAAAAGACCCACAACGCCAATGGCTTGTGGCACATTATCAGCTGTCTGTTGGAAAAATCAATACCATTATTCAAGATTGGACGGAAAAATGGACAGTTCATATCGTAGATGATCAACTATCTGCATACGAAGAGGTGTGACAGGATGATCCATCGACAACAAAGGATCAAGGAGAGGGATAATATCCACCAGAGGAAAACCTAGAAGAAATCCCAAAAAATACCCAAAATGAGTCAAGCACGACTCCAAAAGACCCAGCAGTAGGGGAAAAGAGGATGCAAAGAGAGAAGTTTGTGAAGGGTCATAATAAGAGAAAAGGAGACAAATCACGTAACAACTCCCAAAATCCATATATATATAAGATTTACATCATCAAGACAAACCTACTCTAGTATAAATTAAGCCTTTATTTCGGAACCAACTTAGGATTTAACCTATGCTTAAAAATTATGTGCAAAATAAACTTGAAATAAGATTTCTGCATACGAATTAATATGACATTCTACTGCAGTACAACCTTTGCAACTCATGAAATAAATTGATTTCATTTATTGGAAAAATTATTCCTGTTAGTTGCAAGTTTACAGTTTATGTGTTTTGCTTGTATAGATTCGTCACAAACTCTTTATTTGCTAACCTTATTTAGCTGCCAGGATTACACGCTAAAAGGTATTACTTATCTTTTAAACGCTAAAGCATGTTTTAAACTTGTTTTTCTACAGGGTGTTTAACAAGAAAGGATTTAGTCCAAAGCCTAAAATCTTAAACAAGATAAGGAGTTAAAGGAACAATGAGATCCAAGGTGACATAGCACCACAACTACGAAAAGGTCATTTTTAAAACTAAGTTTTGACCCTATTTAACAAACTTAGGCCATAGTTAGACATACCAAAAGCTTTTGTTTTGACTTTAACTAGAGGAAGGTTGGTTTGTGAACAAATTTATCAACATGGAGGTAAAAGTACATGTGTCCATGTGAATGGTGCCATCCAGCTATAAAGGGGAGGTTTAAACCCTAACAAAAGGCCAAGGGTTTTGATCAATTCTATTGTCTGTTTGCATGAGGAGTCGAGGGCTCTTGGTCCTTCATTTCCAAAACCTCCACGGTCCAGCTACAACATCTCCAGTCTACAGCTCCGATGTTAATCTGTCTCAGGTTTTTTTAGCCACGGTAGTGGATACAAAGCTTTCACACTATGTGTGGGTTCAACCTGCTACTTGTTCCTTTACAAAATTAATACCTCAGGTTTTCTTACTGCAATTTGTAAACTGGAGTAAGTTTTTATAGATTTTTGTTTTCTAAAATTATTTTAAGTTCATGCCCAAAAATTAGACTATGAAGTTTAACTTCTATAATAGTTTGAAATGGCAGGGATACGACTTTCGCTACTAGGCTTGGAGAGTTTCCAGTCGAGAGTGATCAACATTACCAGCGCTAGTAAGACCTTGCAACTTGGAACCCCTCGGATTTGGCAGTATGTAAAGTGATGGGAAAGTCGTATCGCATTCCTTATCTGGTTCTCAAATCGTTTTGGAGTCCTTCATTTTCGAATGGTAAGCTCTCTTGAGTTTTGTCTTTAATGGCAATGTTTTAAACTAGTTCCAAGCTTGCAGGCTTCACTGGGGTTTATACAAGTTAAGACTAAGGAAAACCCCCTTTCGTTGCAGACCGTGGAGTATGTGGGGTATTTTATTTCAGCCCTCAATGTAATTTTTTTTCCAACGTTAAGTAAAATGTAGTGTTGTGTTTACGTTTTGGCTTTAACTTTCATTTCACTCTATAATGTTCGGTGTATTGGTTTTTTCTCTATAAAAAAAAAAAATTTAATAATATATGCAAATAGTTCTGTAAATGCTTACTTAACTAGATCGTACATGTAATTATTTAAAAGAGTGCCCTTTATTTTATAGTTACGGCTCAATTTGTTATAATTTGTTTATGGCCCTCATTTGCATAAGCTAAGTTATGATTTTCTTTGCTATAGTTCTCGTTGGTCAATTTTTTGTAAGAGATTTACCTTTACAAGATTCAAAATTTTGACCTTTAATTGAGGAAGCTGTGTTATTTAATATGGTTATATATTGCTTAAAACTATACCGTGGAAACCCTAATTACAATTTATTTTGGATTACATACATCCTTACAGCTGTAAATCTTTATATGAATAATTATTTACATGTATTTTACCCTAAGTCATTTGTAAACGAAAATGACCTCTTGGCTCTGCGATTTTGGTAGAAGTAAAAATCCTTTCGGCTGTAAAATTGGAAAATGAGTAAATTATTAACAATAATTTACCTTATAGGTTTTGAACCTTAACCTTTATTGACCATACTTGTAAAAGAGAGATTTGTTTGTTTTTAAAGTTATAATAATGTTTGGTTTAGAAATCGTAAATTTGTTATAAACTATTAACATAAAAAAAAAGTGGGTTTTTCATTTGTTTTCGAGTTAAAATAAAAAGAACAAGGTTTAAATGTAAACTATTTATTGTTTGGTTAAAGGGTATTAACACTTCTTTTTATCTTTTTACTTATTCTACGACGTAAATATATTTCTACAACCTATGTATATATTTATGTAACTTAAACAAGTATTTATGTAACTTATATATATTTCTGTAACTTATATATTTCTGCAAGTGTATAGAGAAGAACTAGAGTAATAGTAATTATTCAATAACCATAATACTATAAGAAAAACTATATATGAACATATGATACAGTTTCTAGATATCCTATTGAGTTTTACTATGAAAATTCTGGGTAAACAGTAATATTCATCTACTGATAAAATTGTTAAGACATAAAATATGTTCCTACAGAAACAAATAATACTTTTGGGAAAATATTCTAACACTGAAAAATTCTTCAGATTCAAAATAAATTTAAAGATAATAAGCAGAACAACTTAGAACCTATATAATTTTAGAAGGGGAACAAACACCTAAAGGAGACCGTTCCTCCCAACCGTCTCTTGAAAGCAGCCAAGATCACTTGCTTTAGGACCTCTGAGCTTGTTCATTAAACCACTAGGACGAAGATTGATGTATAACAACACACACAAAAATATCTGCAACTTAGTACTCAATAGTATACTTAACTCAACAATTTCACTTTAGTTATCCCCTCATCGAATTCCCTGTGTTCCTGACTTTTCAGTTTGCATCAGTCACAAGGTTCATTCACTTGGAATAGAATGTAGTGAGCCTCCTGCTCAATTCGATGGTAAATATAATATTTCATAGGTCTTTGGATCAGTTTTGAAATTAATTGAGACACCTGCTCAGTTCCTCCTCTGAGGGAACATGACCACAATTTTAGGGATTTTGCTTCCTGCAACAACTAGAAAGTGAAATGCAAGTGTTTCCACTTGTGATTCATCCTTCTACAACTACTCATTCCTCCTAGTGGGCCATTGAACACTCTTTCAACAGTCTCCTTTGGATAGGTGTCTCTTTATTTAATTATTTAAATAAAATAAATATTCAATTAAAGTCATCCTTGAACAACTTGGTCATAAAAACTTTACAATAACTTTAACATAATTCTTTCTCAAATAAATAAAAATATTTATTTTTTAGTTCTAGGTGGGTTACAAACACCCCCCCCCCCCCTTAAGTTCAACATCATCCTCGATGTTTATTAAGTTTATTCCGAGTATTCCTAGAATAGAGCTAGATATGCCTCCTGCATATGGCTCTCCAATTCTCAGTTTGCTTCATCTAGATTGAGGTGTTTCCATTGCACCTTTACCTGTCCAATGGTGCGATTCTAGAGAAAAAATTCCTGCTTGTCAAGAATACAGTCCGGTTCCACCTAAAAATATCCTTCTGGTTCTACCTGAATAACATTCCAATCAATCACATGAGTAATATCGTGCACATACTTTTTCAATATGGAAATATGAAATACATTATGTATTCTAATATTAGGTGGAAAAGCTAACTGATATGCCATTGGACCAACTATTTCCAATATTTCGAATGGTCCACAACACCTAGGTGCTAATTTAGCACAACTCCCCAACTTAAAAGAGCTCTTTCGGGGTTTTAACTTAACAAATACAAGCTCACCTACTTTGAATTATTTCTAAGTTATTTTAAGATCTGCATGACTCTTTTGTTCATCGTGCACAGTTTTCAAACTGCTTTGTACCTGTTTCATTATTAATTACTATTCTTTTAACAATTCAAATCCTAACATCAATATGTCAACTGGATTACTCCATGTAATGGGAGTATTACATTTACTACCATATAATATTTCAAAATTACTAAGTTTAGCTGAAGCCTGATAATGATTATTATATGCAAATTCAACTAAGTGCAAATAATCTTCCCATTTCTTTGGATGATCTCTAACATACATCCTTAACATATCATCTAGAACTTGATTTACTCTTTCTGTTTGTCCATCCATTTGCGAATGATAAGCAATACTGAAATTTAATTTAGTATATAGTCCTTTAAACAAAGACTTCCAAAAATTACTAGTAAACTTAGGATCTCTGTCGGAAATTATTACCTTCGGAATTCCATGCAACCGAAAATTTTCCTTCATAAATATTTCAGCAATGTTAGCAGCTTTATGAGTTGTTTTAACAAGTATAAAGTGTGTTGTCTTACTTATTTTTTCCACAACTACCATTATTGAATCATTTTGTTTCTGATTTTTAGACAAACCAGTTATAAAATCAAGACTGATGACTTTCCATTTCCAATTTGGAATTGGTAGTGGTTGTAAAATATCTGCTGGGTGTTGATTCTCATTTTTAACTTGCTGACATTCTATACACATAGCTATATATTCAGCAACTTTGTTCTTCATATTAAGCCAGAAATACTCTTTTCCCAACATTGTTATCATCTTTTGATACCCCAGATGTCTGGAATAAGGAATTTTGTGTACTTCATTTCAAATCAGCAGTTTAATTTCTGGTATGTTAGGCACATAAAGTCTGATTTTATACAACACTAAGCTTTTTTCATTTAAATTGTAATATATATTTACATTTCCAGATACATTCTGAGTTACCTTTTCTCTTAAATTTTGGTATTCTATGTCTAGTTTTATTCCTTCTTCCAATTTATCATCTAATTTTGTTGTATAAATGCTAATGGCAACTATACAACTTTTTAATGAGATTCTTCTTAAGGCATCAGCCACTTTATTTTTCTTTCCTTTGATGTGTTTGATTTCAAAATCATATTCGCTAAGAAAATATAACCATCTAGCTTGCCTTGCGTTCAAATTTTGTTGATCAAACATATACTTCAAACTTATGTTATCAGACATTAGAAAAAATCTTTTACCCATTAGATGATGGCGCCACATTTTTAGAGCATGGATTATGGCAGCCAGCTCTAAGTCATAAGTTGCATAATTCTTTTCGTGTGTTTTTAACTTCCTAGATTCATAAGCAATTACGTGACCTCCATTGCATGCATCTGTGCATAAAACGAAATCCTTGTTTGTATATGGTATCTTTAGTATGGGTGCAATAGTTAATAGTTCTTTTAATCTATTAAATCTTTCTTCACACTTTTTCTCCTAGATAAATCTTTTTCCCTTTTTCTGTAATGATGTTATGGGATTCTCGATTTTCGAGAATCCTTCTATAAATTTCCTGTAATAACTCGTTATTCCCTAATCGTGCATTAGTTATGTCTTTGGGAACAGGACAATCAATTATTTATTTTATCTTATCCGGGTCTACTTATATCCCTTCCTCATATATCACCTGCCCTGTATACTGTATCTTATCTTTATAAAATTCGCATCTACTGAATTTAGCATACAGTTTATGTTCTCTTAAAACCTGTAGTATTATCTGCAAGTGTTCATCATGTTCTTCTTTTGATTTAGCCTATAAATTAATATGCCATCTATGAAAACGACTAGAAATTTATTAAAGTATTTTCTAAAGACAATGTTCATTAAGCACATAAAGGTTGTTGGAGTGTTTGTTAGCCCAAAGGGCATAACCACGAACTCATAGTGTATCTATCTAGTTTTGAAAGCGGTCTTAAAAATATCTTCATCTTTAATTTTGGCTTGATGATATCCAGATCTCAAGTCTATTTTTGAGAATATCATTGCTCCGCGTATCTGATCAAACAAATCATCGATGCAGGGAAAATGACATATATTTTTAATTTTCATTTTGTTCATTTGACGATAGTATATACATAGATGTAATGTACTGTCTTTCTTTTTAACGAACAAGATAGGTGCTCCCAAGGGGATACACTTGGTCTTATATAATTTTTGTCTATTAGTTCTTGCAATTGTAATTTTAATTTGTTAAGTTCTAAAATGTTCATTTGATAAGGAGCCTTTGAATTAGGTACAGCTCCTGGTATTAGTTCAATCGTAAAATCCATATCCCTCTTTGGAGGTAATCCTGGAATTTCTTTCGATTAAACATCTGAGAAATCTTGTAGGATTGGAATATCACCAAATTTCTACTTATTTTCTTTATCCATATGTTCGTTTATTATATGTACGTAAAATACTTTACAACCTTTTATTACAGCCTTTTTCATTTGTAAGGCAAAGATTTGTCAAACAAAAACCTTCCTAGGTATTCATTTTACGGTAATCCTTTCTCCTCTATCATTTAAACAAGTGAATGTTTTCTGAAAACAATTTAAAATATTTTGATGTCTTTCCATCCAATCCATACCTATTAAAACATCATAAGATCCTAACAGTAATTCATTTAAATTGACTTGAGTTTTGAACTGACTTATAAACAAATCATAGTTTTCAACATAATTAACTACTTTCCTTTTAGTACCTGTAGCTAGCTAGATCATCCAAGACTTTTCAAACTTTTTCAAAGATAAATTGAATTTTTCCACTATGCTAGGCAACACATAGCTTCAACTAGCATATAGGTCAATCAAAATAGAAACAGACTGGTTTTGTATCATACCTTGTACTTCCACCATGGAAGTTTGATGATCAACATGTCGATTCTCCAAGGCTGCATTTATTCTAGGAATTTCATTTGCTACATATCCAAATGTTTCCTTTTGCTAGATGGTATGCACATTTTTGAAGTCCCCCTTTCTGTTCAGAAAATACTTGTCATAATGTGGTCTTTGACATTCCCAGCACTTTATAGGTTCCTTATGTTCATTATTTTTAACATAATTGTTAGGCATATCTATGCCTTTTGGTGTTGTAATATTTTGTTGTGTTTTACTTGTAAAATATGTTCCTTCATAATTATTTTTACAGAAATTTCGAGAATCATTTCCAAAACTTTTATTAGACTTAAAACATTTTTTCTTCTGATCAGTGTTACTCGTTCTCTTATTCTTCTAGTTAGGTATGTTTTCTCTCTTCTTACTCTGTTCGTAACAGAAGTCAACTTTTCTTATTGCCTCTTCAAGGATCTTTGGATTATCAAATTCAATTCTGTCCTTGAAGCTTGTGAGCAAAAACTTTAAAATATTTGTATTTTAGGCTTTTCGTTAATTATATATGGTGCATATCTTAGTAAACTTAGAAATATACTACTTAATTCTCTCATTTCCATTTATCTCAGTTTTAGTTCATAAAACTCTTTAGCTCTTTCTTCATAATATTGTTCGGATAAGAATTTCCTTTTAAAGTACTTTTTAAAGACTCTCCAGGTTAAATACTTTTCCTTAAGGTATTTTACTTTTTTTATGTCCTTCCACCAGATGTCAGCTTTTCCAGTTAGGTTGTAGATATCCATCTGGCCTTTCAGTCCATCGGAGTAGTTATAAATCTGGAAGTACTTTTTCATCCCCGATAATGAAGCCTCGGCTTCTTCACCCTTTTCCACTTCCCCGTTAAACATGGGAGGTTTTATCTTTTTAAATTCTCCTGAAATCTCTTCATAAGGTTTATACTTCCTTTTCTAGGCCTACGGTTGCTTTCACTACTTTCACTTGTGTATTTATACCTTCCTTTATGCGACCTTGCATTAACTTCTGAAGAAGATTCTCTACCAAAATATTTTAATTTCTTACCCTTGTGTTTATATGATATTGTTTCAGAATCAGTTTCATATGCATTTCTTTTATCTTTACCTCTGTTGTGTATTTTGTCTAGTAAAATCTGGTTTAGTTCCAAAATTCTTTCATTATCATTTTTTTATAGTTTGTAGTACATCTTTTAACTCTTTCACTGTTTGGAGTAACTCTGAAGGTTGATTATTTAGTTCCACATAAATGTTGCCTAGATTATTGTGATGAAATCCATTTTCAGCAGAGGCTTCAATGTCTTCCATATTCTTGCAAAAAAAAGTTTATATTTATGTACATAAATATTTTTAAAACATGATCAGCATAATTTGTTTCATGTTTGCATGCGAGTGAGCCAATCAAGCCTAGTGTTTGGAACCTGGATATGATACCCCATGTAACAACTCCCAAAATCCATAACTATTTTTTTTTCATATATAATATTTATATCATCAAGACAAACCTACTCTGGTATAACTTAACCCTTTATTTCAGAACCAACTTAGGGATTAACCTATGCTTAAAACTTTTGTGCAAAAGAAACTTGAAATAATATTTCTACGTACATATTAATATGACATTCTACTGCAGTACAACCTTTGCAACTCATGAAATAACTCGATTTCATTTATTGGAAAATTTATGCCTGTTAGTTGCAAGTTTATAGTTTATGTGTTTTGCTTGTATAGATTCTTCATGAACCCTTTGTTTTGTAACCCTATTTAGTTTCTATGGCTACAGGCTAAAGGGTCTTACTTAAGATTTTAAACGCTAAAGCATGTTTTGAACTTGTTAAAGGAACAAGAAATGGTTTAGTCCAAAGCCTAAAATCCTAAACAAAATAAGGAGTTAAAGGAACAATGAGCTCCAAGGTTACTTAGCACCACAACTATCAAAAGGTCACTTTTAAGACTAAGGTTTGACCCTATTTAACAAACTTAGGCCATAGTTTGACATACCAAAATCTTTTGTTTTGATTTTAACTATAGGAAGGTGGGTTTGTGAACAAATTTATGAACGTGGAGGTAAAAGTACATGCATCCATGTGAATTGCTCCATCCAGCTATAAAGGGGAGGTTTAAACCCTGACGAAAGGACAAGGGTTTTGATCAATTCTATTGTTCATTTTCATGAGGAGCCGAGGGCTCTCGGTCCTTGATTTCCAAAACCTACACACTCCTGCTACAACATCTCTAGTCTACATCTCCGATCTTAATCTGTCCTGCATGTTTTTAGCCATGGTAATGGATACAAAGCTTTCACACTGAGCGTGGGTTCAACCTACTACTTGTTCCTTTACGGATTTAATACCTTAGTTTTTCTTGCTGCGATTTGTAAACCGGAGTAATTTTTTATAAATTTTTGTTTTCTAAAATTATTTTAAGTTCATGCACAGAAATTAGACTTTGAATTTTAGCTTCTGTAATAGTTTGAAATGGCAGGGATTCGACTGTTGTTGCTGGGCTTGGAGGGTTTTCGATCGAGAGTGGTCGGCATTACCAGTGCTGGGAAGACCTTGCATCTTGGAACCCCTCATCTTTGGCGGTATGTAAAGTGATGGGAAATCCGTACTGCATTCCTTATCTGGTTCTGAAATCGTTTTGGAGTCCTTCAATTTAGAATGGTAAACCCTCTTGAGTTTTGTCTTTAATGTCAGCATTTTAAACTAGTTCCAAGATTGTGGCCCTCGCTGGGGTTTATACAAGTTTAGACTAAGGAAAACCCCCTTTTGTTGCAGATTGTGGAGTATGTGGGGTATTTTGTTTCAGCCCTCAATGTAGTTTTTTTGCCAACATAAAGTAAAATGTAGTACTATGTTTACGTTTTTGCTTAAACTTTCATTTCGCTCTATAATGTTCTGTATATTTGTTTTTACTCCGTAAAAAGTTTGCTTTTAATAATATATGCAAATAGTTCTGTAACTGCTTACTTAACTAGATCGTAAATGTATTTATTTGAAATACTGCCCTTTATTTTACAGTTACGAATCAATTTGTTATAATTTTCTTACGACCCTCATTTGCATAACCTAAGTTATTTTCTTTGCTATAGTTCTCGTTGGTCAATTTTCTCTAAGATATTTACCTTTACGGCATTCGAACTTTTGACCTTTAATTTAGGAAACTGTGTTATTTAATATGGTTATATATTGCTTAAAACTATATTGTGGAAACCCTAACTTACTATTTATTTTGAATTACACAAAGCCTTGCGGCTGTAAATCTTTATATGAATAATTATTTACATGCATTTTATCCTAAGTCATTTATAAACTAAAATGACCTCTTCGCTCTGCGAGTTTGGTAGAATTAAAAAGCCTTTCGGCAATAAAATTGGAAAATGAGTAAATTATTAACATCAATTTACCTTATAGGTTTTGAACCTTAACCTTTATTGATCTCGCTTGTAAAAGAGACATTTGTTTGTTTTTAAAGTTATAATAATTTTTGGTTTAGAAATCGTAAATATGTTATAAAGTATTAACATAAAGAAAATGTGGATTTTCATTTGTTTAAGAGTTAAAATAAAAAGAACAAGATTTAACTATAAACTATTCATTGTTTAGTTAACTCGTATTAACACTTATTTTTATCTTTTTACTTATTCTAAAACCTAAATATATTTCTACATCCTATGTATATATTTATGTAACTTATATATATTTATGTAACTTATACCTATTTCTGTAACTTATATACATTTATGTAACTTATACCTATTTATGTAACTTATATATATTTCTAGAAGTGTATAGAGAATAACTAGAGTAATACTAATTATTCAATAACCATAATGCTATAAGAAAAACTATATATGAACATATGATATTGTTCCTAGATATCCTATTGAGTTTTACTATGAAAATTCTGGGTAAACAGTAATATTCATCTACTGATAAGATTGTTAAGACATAAATATGATCCTACATAAAGAAATAATACTTCTAACACTCAAAAATTCCTTTAGATACAAAATAAATTTAAAGATAATAACCAAAACAACTTAGAACCTGGATAATTGTAGAAGGGGGACAAACACCCAAAGGAGACCATTCCTCCCAACCGTCTCCTGAAAGAAACCAAGATCACTTGCTTTAGGACCCCCGAGCCTATTCACTTAACCACCAGGACAAACATTTCTTTGTAACAACACACACAGAACTCTCTGCAACTTAGCACTCAATAGTAGACTTAACTCAACAATTTCACTTTAGTTATCCCCTCATCGAATTCCTTATGTGCCTGACTTTTTAGTTTGCAACAGTCACAATGTTCATTCGCTTGGAATAGAATGTAGTGAGCCTCCTGCTCAATTCGATGGTATATATAAGATTTCCTAGGTCTTTGGGTTAGTTTTGAAATTAAATGAGCCACCTAGTCAGTTCCTCCTCTCAGGAAGCATAACCACAATTTTAGGGATTTTGCTTCTTGCAACAACTAGAAAGTGAAATGCTAGTGCTGCCACTTTTCATTAAGCCTTCTACAGCTGCCCATTTCTCCTAATGGGTCAGTGAACACTCTTTCAACTATCTCCTTTGGATAGGTGTCTCTCCATTTAATTATTTAAATAAAATAAATATTCAAGTACAGTCATCCTTGACCAACTTGTTCATAAAAACTTTACAATAACTTTAACATAATGATTTCTCAAATAAATAAAATATTTATTTTTCAGTTCTAGTTGGGTTACAAATCAAGTGGAACTTCTGGCCTTACCAACGATGATTATACACTTCTGAAGGATTCAATGGAATAACTAGCCATTCAAAGCCTCAAGAATATAGATGCATGAAAAAAAAGATCTAATAAGTAGTATTATAGGTTTATTATAGACGCTCTATAAGGAAATACAAGAAATAAAAGTCGTGGTCGACTACATACCACAATTTCTTGAGTCGCAATACTTAGATGGCTCTTCTGAGGAGCGAACTATTGATTTTTCGATGCCCATTCCACCAATAAAAAATCAAGTGTTGGGTGAAGCATTCGACTTGGGGACGATATAGTTGAATGCCATGGTAAAAAACTTGGGCCATGTCACCATAAATTTCTCTACATTGTCGATGTACGAAGTGTATGCCATTCAGAACACCACAGTGGAAGAAACGAAGGTTAGACAAGGCACATTAGTCAACCAGCTTAGAGAATCAAACAAGATTGTTAATAATATGAAGAAAACAAGCAAAGAAATAGAGCAGAAAGCTAAGACCTAGGAGGAGAACAGGAACCAGATCGACGCAGCTGTAACACTTACTTACAATAGTTTCATTGATGAACAAAATACACACAAGATATTTGCAGAATCCAAAGTGTTTTGACTCAACGAAATTGCAGAGAACCTTCACAAGAAATTCATGGAGTTGGAAGTACAAGAGACACCTAGTACACCTCTAGAAGTACTGGAAGAAAGACGAAAAGAAGCAACTAAAACTGCAAAGAGAATAGAAGAGGTGGAGGCACTTTGTGCCAAACGATTGAGCAAGTTTATTAGACGTGGGAAGCTTTGATCAACGACGAAGAGTTAGAGAAAATCATAGAGAAACTGCACACTACTGAGACAGAGGTGAACCAATTGAAGAACGAAATGAAAAAG
This sequence comes from Pseudotsuga menziesii, assembly GCA_001517045.1. NCBI lineage: Eukaryota > Viridiplantae > Streptophyta > Pinopsida > Pinales > Pinaceae > Pseudotsuga > Pseudotsuga menziesii. The sequence continues at coordinate 547,333 of LPNX011145441.1, read as the reverse complement.
TTTCCATTAGTAGATAAAATGGTTAAGGATTCTGACATGAAGAGGCTACAACACCAGGTCACTACATGCGAGAACAACAATAAAAGAGTACTGACAAGGTCACAGAATTACAAGCAGAGGCAGAAAATGTTACAGGGATTATTCAACATTTACATGAAAAAGTGCAATAAGCAGTACAATCAACATGACTTACAACCTCGGAACACATCAGTTTCAAACTTATGGAAAATTTTAAGAAGGCAGAAGCAGAAGTATGGGAGGAGACTAAGAAGATAGTGAAAATATTTCACGATTTTCAAAGTAAGTTCATAACAACGGAGTTTTCATACTAATGTGGATCAAGACGAGCCATAGCTGAGTGTTGGGGGCATGTTAGCCTTAAGAAAATTTAAGCAGAACTCAAACAAAATTTTGTTCAGAAAGATAAAGATTCTGGTCACAAGAAGAGTTACGACAGAAGAAGATTCTGCAAGGAAAGAGAATTTGTGACAGAAGCAACTGTGATGGAAATATCGGTGATGGAAAGGAACCATGACAGAATAAGAGAAGATCAATTGAAAAGGACAGTTCGATTGATCGTGGATAAGGGGTTCGTTAGAATAAAGCACGCTTTTGGTAATAAAGAATACTTGCATGTTGGGGCCGATAGTGCCTATTATCAGTTGTAACTAAATGTGCAAGAATAGAAATGACATCTTGTCAGCTAATAGAAAACAGTCGGTTGATTAAGACATGTAGAATATTATAAAATTAAAAACCCAAGCTATGTGTGGGGTTGATTGTTGGTTTTTTTGTAAGTAGTCAGTTGGTCGGTTGTTTGTTGGTTAAGTCACTATGTAGGTTGAGAAGGGAAGAAGAGCCTTGTTTAGCTAGAGAATTGATCTAGGTTGTGTGCAGATCGACAAAGGAGTGAAGGAGAGAAGAAATACATAACCAGAGAGGATGAGAGGAGAGAAGCATGTATGAGTTGTAAAGAATATCTAGAGAAGAGTCTGCAAGCTAAGTGCATAGACAAAAGGTGCTAACATATTTCTCATGCCAATGAAGAGAACCTTTGTGGTTTTTCCTGGATCAGTTTCTGCATTAAATGTTTTCTTTATGTGTCATTGATGAATGTGTTTATGTCGAATGCATGTATGTTGTGAATAAGTATATATGAATATGTCACACAACATATGTTTATGAATAATACCATATATGTATTTGTTGCATCGCTTATTAAATAAATATGTGATAAGTCTTTTATGTTGAATACTACACTATGTGTCGACTGGTAAATAGACTATTATCTTGAATGAATAGAAAAGGAATACAAAGTATAATCCCCAGCTTCGGTCGAGCAATCTGATAAAGTACTAGACAAGTAGATATCCCCAGATAACTCTAGAAACATGGTTCGGGAAGTTCCCCAATATGATATATTCGGTGAGACTGCATCTGCATCACAGCTGTTGTCGGCGGGGTCCTCCCCTGTTGGGCCAATATCTTGGATCTTTATTGTCGACTAAGAATTTAAACCTAGGTCGACTCGAAGAAGTTCAACATCTAGTTTGTAATACCTACACCTATTTCATAATTTCATTCAAAATTGTATTGTAAAAATTTATGAAGCACAAGGTTTGTCATTACCAAGTTAAATGGTAATCTACTCAAGAGTAGATAAATAATTTACTTCTTACGTTTAAGGACATAATATTCATCCTTTGAGTTATAAGAGAGAAATATTACTCTCGGTAGAAGATTCTATATCACCCTAGTGTATTCCAGTCCATCTCAGGGGTGTCCTCTTGACGAGAAAACATACGTCAGATAGAGAGCCAATATGGTTGGGTGGAAAGTTGAAGTCAAGTCTTCAGTCGGTCAAGTCACACTAGTCTTCTTAGTCCAGATAAGTATTCTTTAAACGATATTTTTATATTGTTCTTTAAGCTTGTAAAGAAATATTGTCGAATGCTTTAAAAATAAATAGGATTATTAGAAATACATATGATTTTACAATGTGATTTAAAATGGTATGAAATGAAATATATTGCTAGTGTTCCCGAGAGGGGTTTGTTTTAAAATGAGATTTAGATAGGTTAATGCTTAAATTTTGAAAGTTTGTCTTGTGTTTGTATTAAAGAGTTATCATGCTAAACAGATTGTTATTATACGATTGGATCATTCTACTTAAGCATGAATTGCAAACTTTGAAAAGAAGCATAACTTAAGCATTCATTATAAATCTTGCTAAAGTTGCATCTTATTATATATATACATGAATGATTTAATTCATAGAATAAGTTAATGAAATCTAAAGGAAATTAAGGTATAAATACCTTATTATTAATAATAATAAAAAGTAGTATGACTATTAAACTAAGATTTTACCCTTCCTATACGGACATTGGAAATACATAAGAGTATGTAAATATTGCAAGGAAATATGCTTATAATAAACATGTTGACATGAAAGCCCTTTATTAAATAAGTTAACAAACCCTCACACTATCTTGATTAACTAATTAGCTAAAGAAAATAGTGTATTACCTTATATGAATGTATTATCATGGATTGATTTAATGATGAGTACTTTGATGTTTGCATTGTACAAGAGAGTAAGCAAAGATCAATGGATCTGTTGGCTAACTTTTTTGCACTCTCACAACCCAGGTTCAACAAACCCATAATACCAACAAAACACCCAAATACATCGGCCTGACAGAGCAAGCTCAGTCGGCAACAGCTGGGAGGAAGGCATAGTCTCACCTGAGATATCTTAATGTGTAACTGCCAGAACCATGTTTCCACAGTCGATCAGGGATTACATCCCCCTGGCGCGCAACCAAGGAGATCGATAGAGTCATAAGGTTGGAGTATTTTCACTAACTCGACAGCGGCGCAACAGTGCAACACAGCCAATCGTGCAAAATAGAATTTACCTTAACATATTAACAACTGGAGCAACTGTGCAGTGCAGATGCTTCCTTAAAAACAAAGGAAAGTGGTACAATCGTATTATAACTTAACAATAAATGACACGAAATAGTATAAAATGGTTCAACAATGCTTTAGTCATTCATTCATTCAACTGCTTTTATCACCATTGCAACATTCATTTAAACAACAAGTATAAATAATGTGACATAAAAAATAACTAATCAAAACCATTCAAAAATCACATTCATTCGACACAAAATGTAACATGGAAACCCAACTGAGAAAACCACAAAGGTGCTCTTCATGTGGCATGAGAAATATACGGCACCTTGCAGTTTGCGACTTGGCTGTAGACTATTTTGAGATATGTATTTTCGGCTTAGACTCTTTCTTTCTCTCATGCTCTCTATTTTATTATTCTTTCTTCTATTCGTACTGATCCACACACATCCTGAATCAACTCTTCTACTCTACTATCTGTGCACTCAGCTATAGACTGGCTCTTACAAAATGGTATGCGCAAATAGCTGCAAACTGACTCTTACAAAATGGTCTGCGCACATAGCTGCATACTAACTCTTACAAAATGGTCTGCGCACACAACTCCAGATCCACAGCTCAACAGCCTACTATATTTATACCATCATACATCTCTCTAATTTCTTCAATTATTTCCTATATTCGGCAACTAAAGGAAGCGAACCCTTATACAAAATAGGTTCCTTCTATTTATAGACTCTATAAGACCGCGTAGGATCAAATGGGTACAACACATTTATCACAGTCATAAATAGGCACAAAAATTCTTTCATTACATTTGTACATGCCATAACTAACCGCGAAATCGTCCTTCATTACATTTATCACGGGCCATACCTAGCCACAAAAACTCGTCCTTCAGTCTTCTGTCGACTCAATCACCTATTGTCTTCCTGACATGTCACTTTCCGTCCTTTACTCTTCTACCTACTTGCAGTTTCTCTTCTCCTACGTCGCACTGCTCCTCATCATAGCTTTCTTTCCTCTGTGCTTCCTTTCCTTCCTTTACCTCTTCCTTCTTGTCGCACGTCTATTTTTCCTGCCTTGCACTTGCACTTTTGTTTCTTCCTTGTGCTATTTCCTAGCCCAACAGGTCCCCAACACTCACATGTGGCTCATCCCGAGCCACTAAGGAATTTTCATGGTTCTGGCACTAGCTGCACCACAAGACAAACCTTGTCCTGAAATTATTTCAAAATTCCTTCTACCTCCTTTGCTTATTTCAACAATTGTTTGACACGGTCGGAACTAATATGTTCTGATGGTTCTTCTTCTAGAGAATGAGTTATAAGATGGAGCTTCTATTATACAAGCTAAAGGAACCCTGTAAACCATTCATCCTCTATCTGTTGTGCTGCAACCTCTTCATTTCTTTTCTGCTCTTGGTCATGGAGATTTTTTACTTGATGTTATAGTTGCTTCAACTCAGCCAACTTTGCAATATTCTATTTGATCGGTAGCTTCTTCATTTATTCCTTTACCGTGGCTATCTTTAAGTTAGATTGGAACGCGTCCTCTTTGATTTTCTCCACAACTTCATATTCTAGGGGCATTCCCCATGCCTCGGATACTGCGTCGATTGCTTCCTTGCATAGTTTTTCTCCCTTCTTAAAACAGCCTCAGATGTTGTTTTCCTGCTCTATTCTAGGACCTCAGGGGGTGTTCTTGGTTGTTGTTGCACTTTAAGTTCTTCGACCTGTTTCCTTAGGTCGGTTGCAATCTTAGATATTCGTGCTGCCTTGGTAGTTGCATCTTCTTCCTCTTTCTCTTCTTCCGTGGGGAACTCCACGACTACGTAACTTATGGCTTCCTCCAGTGTAAGCCTGCCTTTTTCTTGCACTTTGATCTCGTCCTCCTTCTGCCTAAGAAGGGATTTGCACTCTTTATCCTTCCTTGTGGCCTTCTTAGACTGATAAGCAACAACATTTTATCTGAGCCTAATCTCTATTGCGGTCGCATGCTAAAAAACATATGCGTCAGTCATTGCTAGTTTAGAAAAATCTAGTGACAGTGTCCCCATTTCCTGCATAACATCATCATACTTTGGCGTCCCTATTTCCAGTGCTTTCACTTTTAAATCTATCTTAAGTGGTGGCAACAGCAGGGGCACGACTAATGTATCACTAGGATCAACGATGTATGTCTCAGCCTCGATCATGCTTTTTACCTGATTGATAGCCTCAGTGAGCTTATTGACATGCTTAGTAATTTTGTTGGTCATTTGTAGTTGTTGTTTACTTATACCCTTAAGGTTGATCTTTGCAATGTTTGCAACAGCGTCTATGAATAGGATAATGTCTTATTCACCTAAGATGACGGTATTAGCAATTTTATCAGCTTTGCACTTTTTGCGCGGCAGCTCATGTTGTTCCTTTGTCTGCGCCTCTTCCTGGGCCTTCTTTTGAGCTTGCACATCCTCATAAGTGGGCATACCCTATGATTCATCATGATCAGAGCCCTGATCACTGTCGTCATCGTCGTCGTCTTCTACCTCCAACGACTGGTTGCGCTGCATGTCACCCCTATCGTTACCTTCTTCATTGTCTTGGCCATTTCCTTGGTCATTGCCTTAGCCATTCCCTTGGCCATTCCATTGGCCATTTCCTTGGTCCATCTCTTCATCAATGGGAATATGCCACCCCGCAGGCTAGTCCTAGATGACCGCTTCCACATCCTCATCCTTAATCATAAAATGGGTCGGGTGGGCTTATTTATCTGGGTCCTGTCGTGGCTACAGGATGATATGGTGGACACTAGCCTGGAAGTTTATGAAAGATGCATACCTTTGGAATTTCTCAACTTCCATTATGTGTTGGTGTAGCACGATGTCTCTTAATGCATCTGCATGTAGAAAGAACTCTATGTTATTGTCCTTTTGTCAGATCTTTTCTTCCTTTTCCTCCCACAAGTTCTAATATTTTGCGCAGAGACAGAAGACTAGGACATCTAGTGGTTGGTATTCCGATGGGTCTGACCAAACTACAAAATAAATCAAAATCAGTAGCCAGGAGTACTAGAATTTGGGTGTACTTTCCTCCTGTGCTTGTGCTGCATCATCTAGCAACTCATTTAATAAGTACTGCAACCAATTGAACAGCACTCCTATGACACATTGTTCTGCCAGTTCCACTGCACTGGCAATGCACTCAATGGGCCGCATCTTGCGTAGCAACTTGCAAGATAATATCTTCGCAGTGAACCTCACTATCTTGTCAGTTATGGAGAAAATTGGGAATCCTCTATTCACGCACACGAGATCATACATTTCCCTCATCTTGGTTGCATCCATGTTCATGCATAGATATGGCGCAAGGTTGCATCCTTGACGTGGAAGACCCGTTATTGACAAAATGAGCCTGACATCGACAAAATATGGTCTGTTGAGCCATAAATAACCTCCATGGAAGCAGGCTTGGATTTCTCGCACATATGTGCTCACTTGAGTACTGCGACCAAAATGCGGCATGAGTAATAGGTTAAGTATCCCGCGCTTTCTACTCCTCGGGACCACTCCATTGGGACTAGAAGTTGTGGCGTAGGAGGCACAGCTGGAAGGGTGTTCATGTATGTTTTGTGTTTTAGATCTTCCTGCTTCTGTGTATCATTATCTTCAAATTTGAGCTTTACCAGTTTCGGCATGATGTTCATTAGCAGCGGCACTCTAGTAGGGATCTGGGTGCAACCAAAGTGGAGTGCGCTCGTGTCAAAATATTTACTTCTGTCGCCTCCTATCTCCTTGGTCGAACACATGGAGGAAACATGTGTTGTTCCTCTAGAGTAGGAGGTTCTGCTTCTCTGCGAGGTGGTGAAACTGGTGCACCCTAAGTGGCCTTCCGCTTCTTGCTAGGCTTCTTCTTTGGCACCACCCGGGGTCATGACATGCATGGGATTTCTGTGGTCGACTCAAATGGTCATGGCCCTACAGCTGGTATATTAATGGGTAGATTATGAACTGAGGCCGACGCAGGGGTCAAACCAGGAGCAGCAACTGTCTGAGGAGGTGGCTACACCATCGTTTTTTGTTCTTGAGGTATTTGTTGTGTCTATGGTGATGTAATATCTTCAACAATTGGGAACGGTGAGGCAATGATAATGTCAAACTACTCACTGGTGCTCGAAATAGAAATGACCTTAGCTTCGCCTCTCACAATTACAGACTCTGGTTCACTCTTTCTCGATTGCTCGTAAAAGGATTCTTGACGATGAAGGCTCACATTTATAGGTATGCGCTCGTCCTGCATGTGATCATTCGATGGTAGAACAATGTCTTGTCGATCAGATGGGCTTCCCTTTAGACCCATTTCAGGATTAACTCGCACGCTTGATCGATGATATGTACTTGTCAAGAAATTTATGGCGAGGATGACGTATGTGACCAAAAAGTACGTCGCCATTTTCCTTGGACTTGTCAAATTAATGACTCTATGCTGTCATGACCTCCTAAATATTTTTAGGTATCCATGCTTTGATGACATCTAACTGTCATTCTTGCTCTTATTGTGATTTGCATACCGTTGTTCGTGCGATAGAGCGGTTTCCTTTTCTCTTTTGTTTTCTCTTCTCTTTTTTTTTAAATCTCTTTTTGTGTCACAGCCATCATGGTAAGGCTTAAACCGGCTATCGTTTATCATTGCTGTGACTGGTGTCCCATCTAGTTTGTGCAGCTTCACTGTGCCTGCGTTAGTGATGTCTGCGACCACATATGGACCTAGCCAATGCATCTTCAATTTCCCTGGATGCTTCAAAAAATTGTTGTCATACAGCAAAACAAGACCTCCGACTTCAAAATGCTTAGTTCTGATATGGCGATCATGCCATGGTTTCTATATTTGCTTTTTTATGTTTTTTTATGAAATCCTGCGATGAAGCGTTCTTCCTCCATTTGAATAAGCTGCAACAGTCTTTGCTCGACAGCAACCACATCTGTCATTTCAATTAGGGAAGCAATGCTTAAGCTCGACACAATATATTCCATCGGTCCAACAGCTTTTTATCCATACACTAGTCTAAATGGAGTGTGTCATGTCAATCGCTTGCAAATTGTGTGGTATGCCCATAGCACAGCTGAAAATTTCTGATCCCAATAATCTTTGTGGGGATTGTATACCTTGGTTAATGCATTTTCCAGAATCTTGTTGAAGGATTCAACCATTCCATTTTCCTAAGGTTGAAAGGGTGTTGTTTTCCTATGCTGAATCTGGAATTCTATAGTAATATCATCAATCATTTTGTTAACAAAATGCGTACCTTAATCACTTAGAATAATTTCTGGGCAATTGAATATGGCCACCACATTTTCAAATAAAAAAATTTCATAGTCTCAACAATACAATCTTTAACAAGTTCGGCTTCAACCCATCTGGCTAAATAGTCTGTCGTTGTGATAATATAGCACGCACGAGTCCATTTTCTTGGAGGAATCATAGGACCAACAAAATCAACGCCCCACTTAGAGGGTTATCTGTGGTGCTAGCGGCATCTCATCGTGTCGCGGTGGTTTTCCAGTTCTCTGGAAAACATCGCAGCATCGAAAAATCTCTTGGTATCCATATGTATGGTCGGCCACCATAAGCTAGCTTGCAATATCTTGTGCACAGTTTCCTTCCCAGTGTAGTGTCCTCCTGCAACACTGGCATGTTCTTCACTCATTATCCAATGTCGTTCATGGTAAAAAACACATCGACGCAATATTTCATCAGGTCCCATATTTTATAGTTGTCCCATAATCAACGTATAATTAGTGGCTTTGACGACCAATTTTTTCTTCTGCGTAGTAGTGAACCCTTCAGGCGCATATCCTATACTCAAACGGTGAATGATAGCTTCAAACATTTTATTAACCACGGTGATCGCAAATAATTGCGCGTCGGGAAATTTATCCTCCAAGATGGTTGGTTCTTCACCGCTTTCTATCCTTGATAAGTGATCAAGCCCCACATTCAATCAACCAGGTTTAACAATGACTTCAAATTCAAATTCTTGAAATAATAGGAGCCATCAATATATTTCCCCCCCCAACACTGGCTTGTTGACGAGGTATTTTAATGTCGAATGATCGGTGTACATTTTAAAATGTCCACCCAACAAATAGTGTCAAAACTTCTGTAATGCATATACCATGGTGAGTCCCTCTCTTTTTGTCATCGTATAGTTTTTCTCTGTTGTCAATAGTTTTTTGTTGGAAAAAGAAATAGGGTGGTCAAGCACACCCTCGCCCAGTTGGATCAGGACTATGCCGAGTGTGACAGACGATGCATCGACATGAACATGGAACTGCTTCTTCCAGTCGAGAAATACCAATATTGGCGCGGTAGCCATCTTTCTCTTTAACTTGTCTAAAATTTCTTGACAAGATTCTATCCACTGGTACTTTGTATCCTTTTTCAATAGTTTCTCCATAGGTGGATTTATCTCTATATATCCTCTGATAAATTTCCTATAATAGCCTATGTGTCCTAGCACTTATCGGAGTTGCGTGAATGATGTAGGTGGTGGTAAGTCAAGGATAATCGCAATTTTTGTTGGGTCAACCAAAATTCCGTCGTGACAAACAACATGTCCTAAAAATACACCAAATGGTGCACAAAAAATGCATTTCTTTGAATTTAACGCGATCTGATACTGGCGACAGCGTTCCAGCATCATGCGCAGACTCTCAATATGGTCTCTAACTAGACCAAACATAGTTCAATCATCAAAGTAGACTTCAATAAATTTATGGATAAAATCTTTAAAAGCAGAAACTACTATTCTTGAAAAAATAGCAGGAGCATTCTTGAGTTCGAAGGGCATAAACGTATACTGATAGCAACCTTATTCTGTGATGAATGTCATTTTGTGTCTATCCTCCTTCACTATTCCGATCGAATGATAGCTAGAAAATCCGTCGGTGAATGAATACATCTCCTATCCTCTTATGCTTTCAAGTACTTCATCCATGAATGGTGTTGGGAATGGATCATGAAAACATGCATCGTTCAGCTTCCTTAGGTCGACCCAGATGCGGAATTCACCTGTTGTCTTTTTATCTTGAATGACTATAGGGCAATCCATTCTGATTCTTCAATAGGTTCAATGATTCCTATGTCAAGCATTCATTCCAAATCATCTTTCACCTTCTCTTTATACCTTGTAGTTAACCTATAAGGTCGTTGTTTAACTGGTTTTGCATCTGGTTTCAGGGGTATTTTCATCTCCCCCAGATCTCCAACTATTCCCTTAATCTCTGAGAAGTTGGTAGGGAATAGATCTTGAAATTCATGCAGCAAGTTTGTGATCTTTGCGACTGTCTCATCATCCCAATAATATCCTATATTGGTGAACTTTGGGTTTTCTATCAAACCAATGTTAACTTTATTGACTTTTAGCGGCTTGAGGAACTGTTCACTCGAAATACCACTTCCTTCCACCTCGTGCATACCCTCTGATTCCGGTATGTTAACGTTGGTAGGATCATCATCTAGTTCTCCAGCCAGATTGTAATAGGCCGTCCATTGTTGGATGATCATGCTGCACTAGTGGTAATACGCCACTTCGACAGGGATTTCAGTGAATATCTTCTCCTTGATCATTTGAAGTGCAACATCAACTGTCGGATGCTCATCTACAAATGCAAAGGTGTGCGAAAATTGTTTAACCACCTCGTCCCAATTGTGAGTATCTTGTCGCAATTCCATGGATGTATACTAGGTCCTGGGTGTCATTTCCAATGTGTGTATGAAATGATGGACCCATTCCTGTCATAGGTATTCTAGAAATGTTGTGCGGCACTAATTAAGCTGGTCGACGGGGTTCGATAACCCTATGTATTTTTGATTCAAGACTGTGACTTCTTCGCCAAATCTGATTTCCAGCAGTCTTTTGTACTATGGCCATTCAGATATAGACCACTTATGCATACCCCACAACCTAGGGGACGTAGCCTTCAGCACATAGTGTAACGCAAACAAGCATTGTGGTTCTGTTACTAGTCTTTCAAACTCACTTAGAAAGGTCACAAGATTAGGTAAGCCCTCATATGTGGCTAACTCCCTCGACTGATTCTCCACTCGTCGCACATACCTGGTAATCTTGGTGCATCTCCTCATAAAGACCTCATGCAGTCTGTTTTTCCAATTCTCCAATGCCTCTCCTGAATCTAATGTGCATGAGCGAGTGCTCCTCCAGCTCAGGCTCCCATTCACTGTAGGATCGATGTAGTCATCTTTTAGGGTACTGATATTATAGATATGGTCCAAATAATCACCCTATCCTTCACTATAGACTAGTTCGACTAGCGTTGTCCCTCCAGTGGATAAATGGGTGACACTACCCTCATCTCGTCATCCTCAAATGAGAGGATTATTTTCTTAAAGTTTATGATGGTCTGATTGTCTATTGCCCAATCTATCCCTAGAAGCACGGGATATAGGTTTGTGTCCTCGACAATGTTGATAACTTCAAAGTCTACAAATGTGCGCAGTCCCTCAATGTCGACAAGAACTTGACTCAATCTACCAATCAGTAGGACCTTCGTCTGATTCGTAAGCCTCAACTGGATAGGGGACGAGTCCAAGTGCGGCTTGCCCGTTCTCTCCCAAGTTTGTCGCGTCAAAATGTTGATGTCCAACCCCAGATCCAAGACAATATCCATGTCATAGTCTCCTATTTACACAATCATTCTCAACTCGCGGCTAGTTTTGAATTTATTTTTAACATGGTTAACTCTGTTTTCGGGTTGCGACGGGGTTTCTTCTATAACCGCTTGTATTTCTGCAACAGTGTCTTTATCATGGATCAGCGCTAAGCAAATTGATAGAAATGACTTGATCTTACTAACCTCATTTGGATCCTGCTTCCGAAATATCTGTTCGAAACGTTTAGGCATCTCCTTGACTTCGGCTGAGGTCGATGGTTGATCAGGATCTACAAACTATGGTCACACGTCCAAGAATACTTGCTTATGTTTTTGAATGTCGAATGGTACTTTATTCTAGGCCGCAAGTCGCACCAATTGCAGTTCCTGCGATATATTCTGATCAGCTCCAATCGCAACACCTCCTCAGGTTACAACAGCAACACTTGGTTCTCTTGGCTTAGCAGCAATCATTTGATAATTTAGGTTAGGATTGGGATTTGGATTCCGTGTGAGGTTAGGAACTCTAAAGGCCCGATATTGCCACTTTGAAATCAACTAAGGACATTGTTCCACATTATGGTCTTGCACTTTGCAATATGAACACGTCTTTACAGGATCTTGGAAATCTCTAGCATAATGTCCTGGTTGCCCACAATTATAGTAGACAACTTGACCTCTTCCTCTGCTAAATCGTCCTCCTCCTCTACCTCCAAAATTTCCACCCCCCTTCCCTAAGGGTGTGGCTGCTGCTCTGGGTACTGATTATGTGAGTATTGAGGATGATATTGATTCCGATACTGGTTTTGTGGGAAATGTGCAGGCTGGTGATGGGATTGTGCTCGTTCAGCATGAATCTACCCGTCATTCTTCATTAAGTAGGTGTCAATTGTCTTCTCCTTCAAGAGCTTGTATGTTCTGCATTCCTTCTCATCGTGTCCTACTGACTTACAAAATTAACAGAAAAGGGTAGCTAGGGTACTTACAATCTTCTGTAAGTATAGACATTCCTCATCTTGATGCCCTCTAATATGGCATATTCGGCACCAGGGTAGTCCATGAGTACTCAATGGATTAGGCGCACCATATGAGATATAGTTCATGTACGACAGATAGTTATCATTGGTGTGTCCATCCGTTCGATGATCTTGTGCACCACAAGTCCTCTTAGGATTCTTTTCCCTTCTTGAGGTCCTGAAGCTGTACCGTCAGACTATCCAACTGCGACTGAATCTGCATCATGCTTGTGCCACCATCTCTGATTGATGAGGATTCCAGCTTCATTTCTATTTCTAGAAATTCCATATGCGACACAACCTTCTACAGCATCAATGGCCCTCGAATGTGTGGTAATAGCACAACAATAAACCACTCTTTATGTTGTACATCCGACATTTGTAAACTAACTTTTTCCATCAAAGTTTTAAATGGCTAATCGAAATCCTATTCGAACTCCGTCAGTAACGGATTTATCTCCTTGATCTCAGTGACACACTGCGACTCGGATTTAGGTTTTATGAACTCACAAATCATTGCAAGTCGGATCTCATCAAGGGTCTTCTATGGGTTTCCTGCTGGTACTATGCAAAACTTCATAAACCAGTCTAGTGCACGACCCCGTAGAGTCGTGATCATATGTGCTTTTCTTAGGTCCGCATTGTGTACTTGGCGGATCGTCCAAACAGCTTCATAAAGGAACCAATATTGCTCTGGATCTTCTGCTCCTTTCCCATTGAATGTAGGTAATCTAATATCTGCCCCAACCATTGAGTTGGCATCTGGGATGATTAATGAACAATTCAATGAAGGAAGAATTCCCTGCGCACTAGTCGTAGCACTAGTACTATTAGTATTGACAGTTCTTTCAGGAGATGAGGCTCTATACCTTACCTCTAGCGATGCTCCTAGTGTGGTGTAGCAACGTTCTGATTTTGGTGTCTCCACAGATTCTTCAAATTCTTCTGGTCCTTCATAAATTGGGCTATAATCTTCTTCTTCGTCGCAAGACCCTTCATCTAGCCACAGATCAACTTCGTACTCAGTTTATTCAAACAAACTAGGAGTATGTCTTCCCCCTAATGTCTTTCTTCTCTTTCCTGGCCAAAACCTGCTTCCACTTCTTAAAAACCCAGCTTCTAGTTCAGGTTATGTACTTCCTAGGAACATATCAGCTCACCATTTCCCATTTTCTTTACAATTTGTTTGCGACATATCCCTTCCTATGGATATGCGACTCAACTCCTCAACGGCAAAATTCCCTTCTCATAGACGAGCATTTTATCCATGTCGTTATAGATAACAAGTACCTCCCGCGAGGTCCTTGGAAAAAAATTCTTTCAGCCTCACTATATGAGGTTATCATCTCAACTGTAAACTTAGTAATATACCCTTGCAAAATACTGTCAACCCAAAAATCAATAGCTCTATAAATGGGATTACTTACACTGGTTAACTCGCAGATCAGCTGAGCAGTCCACTCGACTGCTTCTCTTCTCTGAAATTTTGTCTGTCAAGTCGCCAATCTTGACAACCACTCGTGCAACACAATAGGAAACTTTGTAAAGAATATTTCATGAATATCTATGTACAGGTATCGATCCAACCAATTTTGTGTTCTCAACCACGATCTTGCACTCTCTCCTTACACAAATAACAATGTCTTAGACTCCATCCAATCCTCGATCTCCTTCTTTGTTGGATGCCACAACATTTCCCTCGACTCAAATAATTAAGGGTATCGGCAATGGAACTATATTTTGGCTAAATTTTCCCCACTCTCGCAACCCAGGTTCAACAAACACACAAGACCAACAAAACACCCAAAGACATCATCCCAATGGAGCAAGCTCAGTCGGCAACACCTACGAGGCAAGTGCAGTCCCATCCAAGATATCTTAATGTGTAACTGCCAGAACCATGTTTTTGCATTCGACGAGGGATTATAGTCCCCTGGTGCGCAACCAAGGAGCTCAACAGAGTCTAAAGGTTTGAGTCTTTTCACTAACTCGACAGTAGCGCAACAGTGCGACACAACCAATCGGGCGACATAGAATTTCCCTTAACAGCTTAACAACTGGTGCAACTATGCAGCGTAGATGCTTCCTTAACAACAAAGTACAGTGGCGCAGCCGTATTATAACTTAACAGTAAATGACATGAAATAGTATACAATGCTTTAGTCATTCATTCATTCAACTGCTTTTATCACCATTGCAACATTCATTTAAACAACAAGTATAAATAATGCGACATAACTAATAACTAATCACAACCATTCAATAATCACATTCATTCGACACAAGATGTAACATGGAAACCCAACCGGTAAAAACCACCAAGGTGCTCTTCATTTGGCATGAGAAATATATGGCACCTTACAGTCTGCAACTTGGTTGCAGACTGTTTTGAGATATGTCTTTTCAGCTCAGACTATTTCTTGCTCTCATGCTCTATGTTTTATTATGCTTTCTTCTACTCCTACTGATATGTACACATCCTGGATCAACTCTTCTACTCTACTATCTGTGCACTCAGCTGCAGACTGACTCTTACAAAATGGTATGTGCACACAGCCACAGACTGACTCTTACAAAATGTTATGTGCACACAGCTGCAGACTAACTCTTAAAAAATGGTTTGCGCACATAGCTGCAGATCCGCAGCTTAACATCCTACTATATTTCTACTATCATACATCTCTCTGATTTCTTCAATTATTGCCTATCTTCAGCAACTAAACGAAGCGAACCCTTATACAAAAAAGTTCCTCCTATTTATAGACTCTACAATACCGCACAGGGTCAACTAGGTACAACACATTTATCACAGTCATAAATAGCCACAAAAAATGTCTTTTATTACATTTGTACAGGCCATAACTAGCCACAAAATCGTCCTTCATTACATTTATCGTGGTTCATACCTAGCCACAAAAACTCATCCTTCAGTCTTTCTCCAACTCAAGCACCTACGGTTTCCATCCTTTACTCTTCTACCTGCCCGTGGATTCTCTTTTCATTCGTCACGCTACTCCTCGTCACAGCTTTCTTTCCTCTGTGCTTCCTTTCCTTCCTTTAGATCTTCCTTCTTGCCGCGTGTCTTTTTTTCCTGCCTTGCACTTGCGCTTCTGTTTCTTCCTTGTGCTTTTTCCTGACCCAATAGGATCTAAATTAGCACAGCCACTCAAACTGTGGTCGGTGAACACCGATATGACACCGGTCATTTTTTAAGCGACCCAAAATTAAAAATAAATTTAAATCATCAATTGAACAAACAAAAAGTTCTGTAAGCATAAAACAATAACAAAATATTGTAATTAATGCCGTGATTCTATTTAACGATTTTAAACTAAGCTCATTTAAATCTTTATCAAGATGCATTTAAGCATAACAATATATAGACGACCATGAAATGAATCTTGACTGTATACCTGTTACACCCGGGTTAATCTTGTTAATTTTCTCAATGAAGCCCAAAATGCGAGATAAGATCTAAATGCCTATCAACATAATTATTAATTCATGTTGTAGGATTATCGAAGTTGACTATATTATTAATTATAAGAATATTGAACTAAGAGAGTGTTATTATTGCAAAGATAATGTTACCTTAAGATATGGTAAGTCGGAATATGGCAAAGTCACACAAGAAGAAAAAGTGTTATGAGCAGGAAAACTATGCATGAGTTATGGTAGCGCTCTCATACCATTGTCAAAGGATAATACACATATGATTTATTTTATTGATCACAAATCCTTTATTTATACAATAGACAAGGACTATTGGACTTCATATTCCAAGAGGTTCGTTGAAGTTTTGGAAGACTCTTCATCTTCTTATTTAAAAAATATAATTATTTGCATTATTTACACCAACCCATAATCTATTTGGACTAAGTTTCCAACCCACAAAGGGGATTCACCTTGTTGACCAATATCTTATCAAGTTTATTCATAAAAGGAGATTTTTAAATTGTGAAAAATGAGGTCAATGTATTGTAGCTATTGGGGGTTGGGGAGTTTGGTATGAGGGTTTATAGGTATTGGGGAGTATAAAAAAGGATACCTAGTAAAAATAGGGAATATCTCATAAAAATATGGTTTTTTAAATTAGAAATATGTATTTGGAAGGGGGGCTTAAAAAGGATTTTGAAAGGTATTCAATCTCTAGTGAAATTAGAGGTATTCTTTAATATCCTATGAAAGAAACCACATCCAAATATAAAATATATAGTTTCAACATTAATTATTTACTTGAAAATTTTTAAAAAAAACAATATCTACAATGTTATGAGATTTATATAATAATTGTTTGAATGAAAGACTAATCTTCTTCAATTTGTTTTATAACTATATTTAAAAATCAAATAAATATATGATGTTTTTATTTTTGGGGTGGAGCACTCTCTATGTATTTTTGGCAGTCTTATAAAAAAAGGAATATGAAAAATAACTAGTAGCTAGGTGATGAATGGATAACTCATAGTTGATGAATGGATAACCAATAGTTCATTGAAGCCAATAGTTCATTGAAGATAATTGGAAGAACGTGAGATAAAAAGAAAAAGAATATAAAAAACAATAGATAGTTGATAAATTGATAATAATAGATCACTCAAAGTTGAACCCATTAAACTAGAAGCATATGAAGAATAAAAATAATTTCCAAAGTGTTCCTTCATAACTATTTCTTAACCATTTGATCTCTATCCACTTAATCCAAACGACAAACTATGTGGATGTGCTAGTTCACTATACTAAGTCTCAATTTTGAATGATATACATTTTATAAATTATATACATTCTAAAAAGAGAAAATATGATTTAATATTGTTCTTCATATAAAAATAATTGATATGAAGACAATTATTAAAAAAAAAATACTTATTTCAACTTTTATATATATATAAGCCCTCACATTAAAAAATGAACCATTCTTACAATTTGATCTCTTTATTTAATCTGTTGGTGTAGAGCATTGCAGCACTCATGCTAACCCTTCGATTCAAACTGTTACCAATTCACTGGTTAACATGGGTGATGCAAACCCATTAAATACTATGCAGGTTAAATATTTATGGTCATATTTCTGGCCATAGCGCAAGTAAAAATATCAGAGTAACCTACTTACCCGACCATTTGCACAAGGACCGGCAACGTCGGATGTGACAGCTCACGCGAGCGAGAGCCCGATCTTCCGATCGTCGGATAAGTAAATTACTCCAAAAATATCTGGCTATGCAGCAGTGTTAAATATTTATGGCCATATTTCTGGCCATAGCGCAAGTAAAAATATCTTTGGAAAAATAAAGTTAAGTTTTCATCCAATCGGCCAAGAATCTTTGTTCGTGAACATTAAACTTTACTTAATAATATAGAAACCGTCCAAAAAGCAGAAAAATAATATATCTTTACCTTTCCAATTCGCTGTATTTATAGTTTTACAGCCACTAAAATGGTACGCATTTTTTGTGTGGGGGTACATGGGTGGCATGGAAGGCGATGCGATCGAAGCAGCCAATCCCCTGAGTTATATTCGTGATCTTGTTGCTCAGACTGTCAAAAGATAACGAATCAGGCCTTTCACGAAGGGCCACAGGCTCCCTCATCTGTTTGCGCATAAATGTGTCCAATATATCCATCCCATCGCATATATGACCGTGCAGCCGACAGCACTCACCTCTTCTTTTTATCATGCTAGCCCACGGGCAATACATGGTTGACGGCACTGTGATATTCACCTGGTCACCAACTTCTGGTAAACCAACAAGCAGGGGCCACAGCCTGCAAAAGCTTTTAAAATTTGAGAGGCTACAGGAACTTTCAAGAAACGCCAACAAACTGGAGCTGCAGACAACCATGACGACGCAATGAATATAATTAATGATCTCCATTTGCTTATGATGGGATTGCTAGGTTTTCAGGTAACAAAATGGATGCCAAAAGACAATGCCATTTGATATGATATGAAGTAAACTGAGGTTATCTTCGTGGTTAATGGTAGGAAATAGGGTAACATTTTATTATGGATTTAGTAAGAGCATTATATTACTTATAAGAAGAATTGACTTGAGTAAGGAAAAAGTAACAATTATTTTAAAAATAGTATATATAAATAAATAAACAAATATAATATAAATATACACATTTATTTTATTATATATTATATATTATTTAATAAAAATATAAATAATAATTAAAAAAATTAAAATATATATATAATATAGATATACACATTTACACATTATGTATTATATATTTATATACTATTTAATAAAAATATAAATAATAATTAATTTGATTGAAAAAGTTAATCTAACAATATTTGTTACACAATATTTATATTCCATTTGTAATACCTATAAGTGATCAAGTAATCATATTTACATTACATTTATTATGTTTTTAAATACTTCATATTATTTTTCTTATATTTAAAAAAAGCCACTTAAATACTAAATTTTAGTTAAACATAAATTAAAATATTTATACTAAAAATTAATTAAATATAATTTTAAATATTTACTTTAAAAAGTATTTATTTAATAAAAAAATTAAATATAAATAATATTATAATATTATTATAAAAAATGTTTTTTATATCAATTAAGTGTAAATTTAGTAGTTAAGAAAAATGTTGTTATTATTTTTACTCTAGTTCAAATCTAATTAACCACATTTTGATTCTAGAAAAATACTCATGAAAATGTAACACAAAAAATTTGTAAAAAAAAAAACACATCTCCATTCATAACTAACTCAAACCTTCTACCACATCATATCATTGGTTTTTCAACACATACAAACTAACTCAAGCCTTCTACCACATCATACCATTGGTTGCTCAAAACATGCAAACTACAAACCAACTTGAGCCTTCTTTTCACCAAGAAAAGAGCTATAATTGATATTTATGATAAGAATCACACTACATGGACTTTATTCATGAGATAGTTAAGAGATCTTCACACACATTCAAGATAGACATGAGACAATCAATCATATCAGAATCACAAGGGTTAGTTTGCAGCATAAATAGGGATAGATCCCTGAGAGAGAAGCAATCCTTCTACCACATACATGCTATACAATTATACATATTTGATTTTAGTGTATATAATTTATCCTTTCAAAGGTTGAAGTTACTAGTGGCATATGATGCTTCTAGATATAACCATCACTTCGAGGAAGAGTAAGATGGTGAGTATAGTGAAAAATATTAGGAAAATGGATCACTATATTTTTGTTGCTTGATATTAGATCTTAATGTGCATAGTCAAAATCATAAAATCTAATTTTAAGGATTAATTAAAAACATGAATTTTTAGGGATGTTTATTTTTATTTTTTTAAGGTTAAAATTGGTATTGAAATGTGTGAGATATTGTTTTCAATGCTAGATTTCAAGTAGTTTAAAGAACACTTGAATGAGAGTTTGTATGATAAAGTTATGTTTTTGGTAAATTAACTTTAGTTTAATCACTATAATACAAAATGGATGTCACATTGGTTTTTATTACTCATATATGTGGATCAAACTATATACGAACTTGAAGAATATTTTAGATGGATCTAGAACTATAATCCTAATTAGGTGTTTATATGTGAATAAATCTCAATCCTAACCCTAATGGTTATGAGGAGGTGTTAAAACCTTAGTCCTAAGACGGAAAGATATTCCACTCTATTTGTAAGGATTTTTTTTCTATGGCTTACCCATGTAGATGAGCTAGATATCATAGTAGAGAAGAGTAAAAAAGATGACCATGTAATAGTATAGTTTAGGACACATTGTGTATTTGCTTCATAGTGCATGGATATTTCTTTATATAATGTGTTGTTAATGGTGTGTTATTTTCATCACTATAATTTGTTCTTATTTTTTCAATTATTTTTCATAATATTTGAACCAGCGTCTCTGTAATATTAAATCTTAATCATGAGTATCCATTCCATAGTATAGTATTAGCATTTTAATATATGTCAGGCAACAAACTATTCATCAGAATGTTAAAGGTAGTTTACAAATTATATTGGTATATCATAGTGGTTTCTTTAGGGTTTTATGTGCATTAATATATGCCCATGATACTTGATAGGTATAAACCAAATTTGTGAAAAATTTAGGTCTTGAGGATCCAAAAATTAACACAAGGAATGTCAAAAGCAATCTCAAGCCACAAACATGATGGTTCATTATGGATATATATCGGAAGATGTTCACTAGAGAAACAATTTTCATTATTGTAAGTGCAAGTCATTGGCATATCTCATAGCATGGAAATAATAATATCAACCATAGAGGGAAAATTTAGACCATTTAACAATTAAGAAATTTTAATTGGGAATTTTCTTATCATAGAAAACCTAAAGATAAAGAAGAGATTGGAAAAGAAAGGCATGGATCTAATAATAGATCTTTCCACCTTTGCATTATTGTAAGTGCAACTCATTGACAGTATGGAAATAATAATATCCACTATAGAAGGGAAGTTTTGACCCTTTGGCATTAAGACAATTTTAATTGGGAATTTTCATATCATGAAAAGCCTAAAGATAAAGAAGAGATTGGGAAACAAAGACATGGATCTAATAATACATCTTCCCACCCTCTCTGTAAACTAGAATCCAAAGTGAAAATAAGATGGTGTCCATGATGTCGTTAAACTAAACTATTGGTTGCAATAATTAGAAATATAGTTTATGTATATAAAGTAAGAGAAGAGAAAAGATTAGCATTTCTTAACTAAATTGAATTGATAAACCAACATAGATTAAAAAAATATACAAAAATGCTTAGATGAGATCCAAATGTTGTGAAGACCTACATTTCTTAGGAAAATACGAAAAGATACTTAATTGGGATCCAATTGTCATGGAAGCAAAACATACTAAATTGTAATGAAGGCACACACTTATTAGGGAAAATATACAAAGACCCTTAGGTGAAATCATATTATCATGGAGATAGAACGAACTTACTATTATACGTTTAAGGGACTAATGCTCATACTTATATGTAAGTATAAAGATATAAGTGTGATATATGATATAAGATTAAGGCCCACTCTTTTTAGGAAAAGTATACAAAGATACTTAGGTTGGATCTAATTGTCACAGAAATGGAACTTACTAAAATGTCATAAATGCTCATACTTGTTATGAAAATTACATAAAGATACTTAGGTGAGATTCAATTATCATGTATATAGAACTTAGTGTTGATGCATTTGTAGCTTCAAAAGATAATCTGATGTATATTATCATTGTATGTTGTTGTACTCCCATCAGAGATGTGTTTGCATCCTTTAGAGATGTCATTAGTGTGTATGGACCTTGAGGTACAACCTCTATTGTAAGTCAGGACAATAGTCCATAATGTAACATCATGTAATGTATTTTTAGAGTCTCTCCAGGATAAGTCGACCCTATTAGGATAAGAGGTCAGCCCCAATCATCTATTAGGTTAGTCACTTAAAAGTATAAATAGGGACGTGCCCTCCCTCATTTATACACACACTCACTCACTCAAGTTCACCTGAGAGAGACAGAGAGGAGAGGTAGATAGTTACAGAATACTTATTCTTATTGGCTTTGATCATCTTGTGATGCAGTCTTTGTGACAGAACTATTCTGAGGAAGTTTGCAGGGTTTTCTCCTTCATGGTTTCCCCAATGAAAATATTTGTGTCTTATGTATCTTCTCTATCTTGTGTATCTTGATGTACTTGTTATTCTTTCAAATAAAGATCATAATCAAGCTAATTAGATTAGAAAAACTAACATGGTATCAGAGCCTCTCTAAAAGAAAGCACTGTTCAGCAGCTAAAACTAGGGATTCCTAATTCAAGGTCTTCTCTCCACATATCATCAAGAAAAGAGGGCTAGGATAACTCACCCTAGATGGGCACATCTTTTGGTGGAAGCAGAATCATATTTGAAGAAATTTCATTTTTACCCTGACACCAGTGCCGAGAGAAACTAGGGCATCAAATTTTGGAGGCTTCCAACCGCAGTATTTAGAAAAGGAACTTGTTGAGCAACACGCCTCAAGGAGGCGCATCTTTATGTCCAAACAGAATTCCCAAACTTTGAGTTTGGAAAATTAGATTTCTCTGACAAACCTTAGGTCAACCAGCTCTAGAACCTGGTTAGACACCTCAAATTGGTAAGATCTGAATCTTTGTTATTTCCATTCAAGGTTCTCATTTGAAAAGATGACTCACCATTCTCATCTTGAGGACAAGCTTGGAAGAGTTTATAACTTTTGAGCATGGAAGTACAGAATCTCCCTGATCCTTGAATAGAATGATTTTGATCAACACATTAGTGGAGAAGTTCTAGATATAGAGGGAGATGAAGCTAAGGCTAATCATAAGAAGAACTTGGTTAAAGCCAAGAGAATCATTGCATATATTATTAAGGATAACCTCATCCCCCATGTGTCATCCTTCAATACACCGAAGGAAGTATATGATTCTTTGACAAATATGTTCAAAGGAAATAACATCAATCGAAAGATGACATTGAGGAACCAACTAAAGAATGTAAAGATACAGAACTTAGAGACTATACAATCCTATTTCACAATGGTTGCTTAAATCTAGAAACAACTTGAAGCGGTTGAAGAAAATGTAGAAGAATGAGAGATTGTGATGAGTGCCTTGAATGGCCTCCCAAGATCATGGGACTCATTCATTCAAAGAATCTATGCAAGAAGGAAGTTGATCTCTTTCAGCCAACTCTGAGAAGAATGCACATAGGAAGAAGCTCTACTCGTGACAAGAGATGAGAATATGGGAGAAACTAAATATCAAGCTCTCATTGTTCACACCAGGAAAAACCATAAGAAGAAGGAGAACCACCATCACAACAAGAAGAAGGAAAAGAAACAAAAGAAGTTCAGAAAGGATCCTTCCAACATCCGATGCTAGACTTGTGATGAAAAGGGACACTTTGCAAGAGACTATCTCAATAGGAAGAAGAGACACCATCCTCATACCTTTGAAGATGGTGAACCAACAAACAAAAATTCAGAAGAGAGAAGGATGATTCAGAGGAAGAGTATGTGTTAATCTCAGCACTCATGGGAGTTATCTCACATGGAAGAAATAATTGACTTGTGGATAGTGGGGCATCTAAACACATGACGGGATATAAAGAATCATTCTTCAATATGTTGGAGCATGAGTCACCTCACAGGGTGAAAATCGGGAATGATTATCAATTCCCCATAAAAGGAAGTGGAGAAGCTTCATACAAGATTTACTCCAGAAAATCTTTAAAGATGAAGGATGTGCTATATGTTCTAGGATTGAAGAAGAATCTTCTATCCGTCTCTGCACTAGATGCAAAGGGAATGCGAGTTTCATTTGTAGATGGCCAAGTTCTAACGTGGCCGAAAGGAAAGACAATAGATGATGCAACAATAATTGTAGAGAAAGACTAAGGCTTGTAAAAATTAAAGGGGAAACCTAAACAAGCATTGGTTCATGAGTTAATAGAACCAGGTGAACTATGGAACTGAAGGCTTGCACATGTGCATTACATAGCACTACCGATTGCAAGCAAAGAAGTCTCAAGACTTCCAAAAATCCAGGAAAAGCATGAAGGAATTTGCAAAGGATGTACATAAGGAAAGAATGACAAGAAGATATTTCCCAACAGTGAAAGTATAGCTTAAGGAATACGGGATATAGTACACTCAAATGTATATGGTCCCATGTCTTCCAACTCACTAAGTGGGTATGCGTGCTATGTTTCCTTTATAGATGATTTATCACGTAAGACTTGGATATATTTCTTGAAAGGGTAAAATGAAGTATTCAATAAGTTCAAGGAATACAAAGCATTAGTCGAGAACCACACCGAAAGGAATATCATGAATCTATAGTCAGATAATGGTGGAGAGTTCACCTCGGAAGAATTCAAGGAAATCTGCAGAGAGTCTGGGATTAAGATGGAGTTAAGCACTCCAACAATCCTTAGCAGAATGGGATTATCGAACGGAAGAACTGAACCATAATAGAAGCATCGAAAGTAATGCTACATGATAGGGATCTTCCAATGCACCTTTGGGCAGAAGAAGCAAGGATTGTAGTGTATGTACAGAACCATACTCCCCATCGATTACTTGATAACAAGACTCCTAAACATGATTTATTAGGAGAGAAACCAGAAGTCATCCATCTCAAAATATTTGGCTATTGAGTGTACATACATTAGGGGAATTTTGAGGTCAAAAATTGGCCTCAAAACAAAAAATGTATTGTCAAAATCTACTTTAAAAGAACCAATCACATTATAGAGGATAGCATCATCTATAATAGTTGAGGTGGCAGTGGTTGAGTTAATGATGCTTATTTGTTAAATTGTAAATGGTGAGTGAAAACTCATAGTTAACTATATCAATGTTGTAAGCAAAGTACTCATAGATTATTTTTTAATATAACATAAATGTACTAAAGAACTTTTTATATTTCAATATAAAATAAATTACAAATACCAAAAAAGTAAATGCTCAATTCAAAACTAAAATTATGTAATTATTTTTTCAATATTTAAAATATATATGTCAAATCTTTATTTAGAATCAAAATCACTTAACATCTTCTAATAAAAACAATTTGATGATTAATAGTATTTGTTTTTTAAATACTTACTATATATACTAATCTATTATAATTATTATTTAAATATAAAAAATATATTTATTTATTTTATAAAAATAAAATATTAGATCATAATAAATTACTCTATATACTCTCATCCGAATAAATTTTAATATTAATACCATTTTTTTTTAAATTTAGGTATTATTCAAGGTTCATATTTTACTATCATTTTTAAGCTTTGAAACACCTGCATCTATAGGTATATCTATAACTCTGACATCCGAATTTGGCTACGGATCAAGCTCAGCTGTTATCAACGTGAAGATGTTGTGATTTCTTGTATTTATATTGATAGGGATTCAAAACTTGAAGCATGACTATCAATTCATGATATCCCCCTATTAAGTACAAGATGAGAAGGAGGAAAGTTTTCTGTTGCAAGTTGTGTTAGAACTGAAGATTGAGTTCCGCAATATGAATATATATCTTTTTGGTTATTAATGATCATTTCCAAGAATTTATGTAGGCATAGTGAATATTCAATCTTGTAGGTTTATTTAGTGCCAAACATCTATTTGAAGAATGGTTATGCTTCCCACAATGCTGACAAGGATGGAGATCAAAACATTTCTCTTCCAGGTGGCCAATTTAGTGACAATGTTGGCACTAATTTTCAACTAAAACAAGTGAAGAGGAGTCATCTTGAATAAATACATAACTATGAAACTGTATTGGTCTAGAATAATTTGAACTATGAAAGGTCACTTATTTATCATATCTGATACAATGATAATTGTTTTGTGTTTATTGATCTCGAGTTCTTCCTAAGGTTTGATGCTAGGATTGGAAAGATTATGGTGAACATGAACATGAATGGCTTCTTCTTCTTACATCATTTCACTAACTAAGTTGTGCACTGACAACTGATAGCAATCATCGTCATATTCAAAAGTAGGGTTTTTTTCTTCTGAACAATAAATTGTTCAAAATGTTGATTACTTTGTTGTGTATCATCATGCCAGAGAATTTCCTCTTTGGATTTTGAATCCTACAAATGGATTAGAATAGCTTGGAGAGTTTAATTGATGATAGTGATTGAATATTCAATAGCAGTACACATTAGAGTGTTTAGTAACTCTAGTATTTCTTCAGTTTGATACATTATGAGGATTGAGTGATGCCTCATGGTGCAGGTAGGTCCAAGCTATAATTGACTCAACAACATATTGAGGGATTCTTGTAACTCCGCCTTTTCATAAATAGACTCAACAATTGATTTCTCAAACTTAGTAGTTGTATGGTGTTGAATTCTACCAAAAATGCACCCAAGTACAATAAAATACAACTTACTTTAAATTTGATACTTACAAGAGAATTGTTGCAAGTACATAAAATATAATAAAACTTACAAAAAATCACTGTTTGCAAGTTACAACTTGATGCAAAATTTGAAGATAATTTGAAGATGAAATACTTTATCTCTAAATCATTTTGTGATGATACTTCGATGTGGTGTCACAGTCAAAAAAAAAACTTTCCACCAATGTATTTTATGGCACTGTCCACTAGATGCTTCTATAATATAACTTATTTTCTCATGTTGTTTGCATTAGTAGTTTATATGTTGTTTTCTTGAAAAAAAATTTGGTGGATGAAGGTAATTTAATGTGAGTGTCTTGATTTGCAATATTCATTTTACCTTAACTTATCGGTTGATTGTTGGCTTGGGTTCTTGAGACTGGTAGAAGCATCAACCCACTCAACGCACAAGAAACAATAACAACGAGTCTTCAACACAACACATATGGGAACACTCCAATGATGAAAATTCAAACTATACACCATAATCACTCATTCATGGCATCTCCATAGTCACACATACACAGAGGTGGGAAGTATAAAGAGGTTCATGCAATGCATTTGCAGAACGAGGTTGATGATAAGTAGTAGCTTGAGGTATGTTAGGATTAATTAATCCTCCCCTGAGCAAATATAGTCTAATTGATAATATTTCCTAACTTAGGGAGACATTATTACTGTACTAGAGTGTGGCGAAAACATATAGAGGTTAAATTCCACTAACTACATGTGCATGCATGAGTTAATGTGCCTCTAAGACCAATCCCTACATTATACGAGCCCACTCTGAGTGCCACCAACAACCTCCATCCATTGGATGTAGTAGGTAAGCAATTATGCTGAGTCAACCTCCAGTTACAATTAGTTAAATCACTCTCAGTTATCCTATCGCCAATTTTGCATGTATGCAGGGAGAGTGGCGTATTTTTCCCACCTACCTCATCAGTTAACTGATTGTAGACTGATTTAGACATCTAGAGTTAGACTAGTGAGATATGGCAGTGATTTAGACACACTGAGTTATCCAGTCAGCCAGGTTTAGTTGGTAGATTCGAATCTTATCCATGTGATTCGAATTCTACTTATTGTAACACCATTGTATTACTAATTGAATGAATGAAGATTAATGTTGTGATTATTTGAGCAATTCTTTTTTGATTTATCTAAAATTTGTGGCATGAATTTCCTGTCGAGTGTACATTCTCTTTGATTATTCCATTTTATAATTACCTTCCTATATCTTTCATATTTTCCTGTATATCAATGGTTCACAAATTTAACATGGTATTAGATCCTTTCTCAACCTAGCAACAAGTCTTGTATGATATTCATTGTGCACCAGAAGCAGTTGAGTTTCCACATAAATATCGGAATCTTTGCCTTGCCAACTTTGGATTCGTCTAGGTAAGTCTTTGCATGTGTTACAAACTCTGATAAAGTGCACATGTCAGGGTGGAAAGGCTTATACTAACATATGATTGCGATCTGAATTGGTTTTGCAGTTTTATTTGTAGGTACCTACGTAGCTTCTTGAGGAATTAACTGATCAACATGCAAAAATATGGATTCTTTAGCTCTTGTACCCCAAATAATTACACCCTTCAACTATGTTGATTAGAGGGCAGATATGCAGGTATCTTTGTGCAAGATTTTCCTGTTTAGGATGACAACTGGTAGAGTAACTGAACCCCAACAATATTTTGAAAAGAACAAGTTTTCGAATCAGCTTGATGAATCTTTTGGCTTCATGTGCACTCACATCTCCCATGATATTTTGTTCCACCTTGAGGGACTAAGGACTCTAAAGGAATCTTGGGATAAACTTGAGTATTTGTTTGGAAACCAAGATGAGCTTCGAGGGAATATATTGGATAATGAGACCATTGCACTAAATCCCATTAGTTTCGAATCTATTCAACAATTCTTCACAAAATACAAGTCACTAGTACTGCAATGTAAACAATGTGGAATAGAGAGGAAAGATGAGCATTTGGTTCTATCAGTCCTAAGTAAGCTAGGCTCGGAATACTCAGTGTTTGTCTCTACATACCATTCCGGAAGAGCTTCCATCCCTAATTGGAAGATGCCTTCTCTAGATGGTTTCGTTTAATACTAGAGCAAGATAGATTGGTTCAAAATGGAGTGATTCGTACCTTCAAGAATCAAGCACTCTTACTGATAGACTCAAACAATGCACAAACAAGAGGGAATCACAAAGGGAAGGAGACCAAAAACACTGATTTGAATCCAAAAGAGAATAAGAAATATTCCGATGGAGCCTCAGGTTCTAGGAAAAAGAAGAAATTCAAGAATACTAAGTGTCCATACTGTACAAGAGGCTTTCATCCAAATATCCAGTGCATGAAGAAGACCATCGACCAGCTGTCAACACTCCTTGAATAGAGCAATATTACCCCCCCCCCCCATAAGGATCAAAGAAGTGTCATGCTGGACAACCAACAAAAGATCACGATAGGTGCCATGCCTTGAAGGCAGGCCTCAATCAGTCGAAGGCTTATATGATAGATCCTGGAGCATCAAACCACATGGTTGCCTCTATGGAATCCTTCACCACTTTGAGTCTCACAGGAGGACCTAGCATTCATATACTATATGTTCCCTCTCTTGGAGCAAATTTGTTGTCCGTTTATCAGACGATTCATACAGTCTCCCCCAATAGAGTTTCATTCGACTCTGACAAATTATAAATCACTGAAAAATCTACTGGAAATCTCATAGCGAAAGGGTTTTCTAATCATGCCTCAAAGCCATATGAGTTAGCCCATTTCATGCCTGCTTCACATCCAACAACTTTATTGACTCATGCCAATAACACCAGCAAGTCATGGCATGAGAGATTTGGGAATCTCAATTTCAATTATCTCAAGCAACTTCACAATGACAAAATGGTTGAGGGCTTGCCACTCATCCAAATATCAGATGGAGTATGTTCTAGTTGCTTGGTAGTTAAGCATCCAGAGAAGAGATATGAAGTTGGGCTGGAAATTAGAGATGCCTCTACACTTGATATGATACACAGTGATGTTTCAGGACCAATCCATACAACATCAATCAATGTTTCTAGGTATTTCCTTACTTTTATTGATGATTTTTCAAGGTTTTGCTGGGTATATTTTATGAAGCAAAAATTAGAGGTATTCAAAAATTTTGAAGTTTTTAAAGTCTTGGTTGAAAATAGCTTAGGAAAGCAGATCAAGTCCATTAGATCGAATAATGGAGGTGAATACACTAAAATATTTTTTCATCGGTATTTTCAATCATAGGGGATTTGAATGGAACACTCAGTTCCATACACACCACATAAGAATGGTGTGGATGAGAGGAAAAAAATATCATTGAAGGAGATGGAAACATGTCTTCTACTAGAAAATAATCTTCCCCCTCTTTAGGCTGAAGTTGTAAACTGTGCTTCATACATACAGAATAGACTACCTCCCAAATCAGTGATTGGGTCCACTCCTTTCAAATCACTACATGGGCATAATCTCGATGTCTCTCACTTGAGAGTATTTGGTTCCAAAGATTGGGTCAGAATTCCTATGGACAAGAGAAAAGCCTTCCAAGCCCAGAGTAGTGAATGCATACTGCTGGGATATGTTGAAGATGCAAAATCATATAAATTGATGGAAATTGCAACAAGAAAGTGCTTCATAGAGAATAGTGCTCAGTTTGAAGAAGATCAATGGCTTGATCCACCATAATATGAAGCAAAAGGTGGTATAAACATTGTTCCATTTCCATTTTAGGATGATATTTTGTCTCATGTTTCAAAATCAAATGATTAGGAACAAGATCAATTCGATCTTTATATTGAGGTTGTACCTCATGAGAATCTAGGTCCAGATCCAACTCCCATTCCAAATCAGTGGCCTAAGCCTAAATGGGCCCAAGATCTCATTGAAGTAGTTAGGGATGGTGCTGGGAATCCAGAGGACAAAAGGAGAACATGGTCCCAGTATCAGAATGAACATGTTGCACTCTCTCACAAAACTTCACTATTTATAGAGTGGTGCAACAAAATTCTAGGTAAATGCTTCTTGATGATAGCAAATGGTCAACAATTTGGCCCAATGAAGAACAAAATTGATCATCCATTCCTCCTCCAGAAAGAAGAAACACAAAGAACATTCATCATATTAGAAGAAAATTGAGAGGTTCACATGCACAATTTCAGGATGCCGCTCCACAGAAGAACCAAAATACTGCATTTTTCCTGCAAAGTGCTACATAGTACAACAATTGTTTTACAAGTTATTACCCAAAGAGGAAAATTTTATCTTAAGTATAGCTTGTTTTCTTGATTCCTTCTTATTTTGAGGGGGGGAGGGATTTCCCATGAGGTTTTCCCCATTTTCCTTAGTTTATTAAGTAGTTTTTATTTCTTTTAGATTAAGGGGGGGTGTTAGGATTAATTAATCCTCCCTTAACCAAATATAGTCTAATTGATCATCTTTCCTAACTTAGGAATACATTATTATTGTACTAGAGTGTGGGGAACACATATAGAGGTTAACTACCACTTATTGCATGTGCATGCATGAGTTAATGTGCCTACGATACCAATCCCTACATTATAGGATCCCACTCTGAGAGCCACCAACAACCTCCATCAGTTGGTTGTTGTAGGTAAGCAATTATGTTGATTCAACCTCCATTTACAATCAGTTAGATCATTCACAGTTAGCCTAGCATCAGTTTTGCATGCATGCGGGGAGAGCGGCGCATTTTTCCCACCTACCTCATCAGTTAACCGATCATAGACCGATTTACACATCTATGGTTAGACTAGTGAGTTTCGACTATTATTTAGACACACTGAGTTAGCCAATCAGTCAGGTTTAGTTGGTAGATTCGAATATTATCCACACGATTCGAATTCTACTTATTGTAATACCATTGCAATACTGGTTGAATGAATGAATATTAATGTTGTGATTATCTGAGAAATTATTTTCCTATTTATCTAAAATTTGTGGTAGAGAGTAATGCATAGATAGAGTGTGTCCTCCTTCATCTATCTGGCTTTGCATCCAACAACATATTGGGAAATACTCAGACAATTTAAATTATATGTAGGTTTTGATCATCATGTAGAAATTGTTAGACATAAAAATCAATGCGATAGGGTGTAGCAACTGTTAAGAATGTTGTTGGTTTTGTAAGAAATCCAATGATGTCAAAAGTGGGAAGAAGAAATGATCAAGGGACCATGGAATTCACTGCTATTCGCTTGAACAATATTTTCTATTGAATTTTGTGAGGGCCCCTAGGTGTGAGAGAATGAATTAGGGCTTCTGTTCCAATGTACAAGTGTGAGAAATCATGTTGAGTATACATTCGTTGGTCGCATTCTCTTCTTTATTTTACCAATTGGAAAACTCCAATGCATCGACTTTTCATGCGTTCAAATTCAGAAGAGTTCACCCCATTGTTCATGTAGACATCCTTCGTAGCTGAGGAGTTTATGCACATAGAACAAAGAATAAGGGTTTATATTTGAGACAATGTGCTCCCATTCTCAGTTGAAGTCGTTGTTACCGGTTGTTCACTCAAATCATTTTTGAACCGAAACCATCACGCAACTCAGAACCTTCAAATCCCACACAATAAATATTCAACACTTTCACATAGTTAAGATAGTGATGAAAAAGAATGGTCCCTCTAGAATGACATGCTCCCTCGCTCTCATGTAGAAGGGAACAAAATTTGAGGATGTGGACCTGAATGATCTCATCACAGATACCATCTACAAGGTTACCCACATCATATGGAGGAGTACATAGGTATCAACCGATAACAACACAAATAGAGGAGGACTGAGAATATTATCTACATGGTTAATCAATGCGTGAAAAAATTCAAATTGCAGGTGAAGTTTTGGAGGTTGTGAGTACAAATCATGTAGAACATGAGGGAGAGAGTATAGGAATACGCATACATGAGGAAAATTAAACAAATTCAAGAGAGTCCAAATTAGCATAGAATATGGCAGGGAATGCAGGTAGAAGTGCAAGGCCGAGGAGAAAGTGGCATAATTATAGAGAATCCGAGGAGAAAATTGTAGAATGTAGTTGAAATCTAAGCACAATTTATGAGGATCATAACCGCTCTAATACCAGTATTGGGATGCCCATTAAGGAATACAAGTAATTCAATAAGCAAATCCAAATACACAATAAATAGATAAGCATGGGTTGCATATTTCTCATTAACATATGTGCATATAAATGCATTGAGATGATCCTTGGGTTTATATTCTCAAGGCGTCTCTTGGACTCCTAAGGACTATTCACATTCACATGTCTTTTGGTGGTGAATGCGCTTAATAATACCAAAATACAATAATGATTAACCCATACATATTAATGTTTCCAACATGAATTGCATTCATGGTCTTGTAAGTAGTGTGGATGATTATGGCATTTCTGATATCCATTTAAACAATAAATACTAACTTTTGACGTTTCATATGACCATGAAAGTGACTAATATCATAGACCTTTAATTGTAACTCTAAACTTTGTAATGCATAGTAGTTCCATATAAACAAACTCTCATAGTCAAAAGTACTTAAACTTCAACAAAAGTAACATTGATCTTTTTTGAAATGATTTAATTAATAGTATGTATCCTTTATTTAGTAGGGGCAATATAGAACACCTTTATCATATTTTTTCTACAACCCTCTCCTCTTCCATTAACAAGTTCTTTATTGAAGTGTTGTACAGAAATATAAATAGGTTAACCAACCCTTGGTATTACAAAGAGCCTCAACTTGCAAGAAGAGAAATCAAAGAAGCTATTAAGGAGTCCCTCAAAGTTGACAAGATAAACATGTACAAATCCCTCATTAAAATTAAAAAAAAGGCCTATATAAATAATAAGTGAGATAAGATTTTACACCTCTCTAA
Organism: Pseudotsuga menziesii; assembly: GCA_001517045.1. Lineage (NCBI taxonomy): Eukaryota > Viridiplantae > Streptophyta > Pinopsida > Pinales > Pinaceae > Pseudotsuga > Pseudotsuga menziesii. Next base: position 513,860 of record LPNX011145441.1, on the reverse strand, counting down.
TATGGATCCTAATAAATTTGGGAGACAAATTATAACTCACAAAACTAAAGAGAATAATATAATTGTCTTGGAGGATTGGGATTCTTATCTTAAGAAGATTTATGAATCAAATGATGTCATGGAAAACCAAACCCGTTTCAATGGAAGATGGAGTTTTATTCTATAGAAGATATAGATTTTGGGATTAAGCATCTTACGAATGGAAAAGCTAAGGACATGAAATGATACCAAGTTGAAATCCTAGAAATTGAGGGGTTTGTCCTCATCCCTCACATCCAAAATCTCTTCAATCTAGTAGCCAAGAAAGGATTCCCTAAACCTTGGACCCAGAGTCTTGTTGTACCCATTTTTAAAACCCACGATAAAAATAACCCCTCTAATTAGACTACCATTATGATTATACCTCTCTTAGCCAAGTTATATGGTATTATTTTGGAAAATAAGATCAACATATGGCTAATAATTCAAGGTAAAAGAGTTAAAGGGAAATGCGGTTTAGGAAGGTATCATTCCACCATAGGCCACCTCATTACTCTTAGGATCATCACAGAGGAATATCACAATAATAAGATTAATCGGGCCTTGCTTCTTTATGGACTTTAGGAAAAGTTTCAATACAGTTCCTAGAAATAACTTGTGAAAAAAATTAGAAGAGTTAAAAGTTCCTTTCAAGTTGAGATTCGTTGCAATAAGGTTGTATGAGAATGTCATTGCCAAGTTTAAGAACACTGAGGGTTGGTTGGAAGATATTAATTGTAATATTAGAGTTAAGCAAGGGTTCCTCCTCTCCCCTACCCTTTTTGTCATATACATTGATAATTTAGAAGGTTGTTTAGTAGAGATAGAGTACAATGGCATGAGACTAGTGGAATTGTCATCCTCCTCCTTATTTGTGTTGATAATATTGTTCTTCTGACAACATGTCCATATGATATTCAATAAGCACTTAAGAATTCTCAATGATTTTTGCTCTGATATGGGCATTCCCATCAATACTGAAGTTATGTTGATAAAATTTAATAAGGTCACTTACACTCATTTTCTGTATGATAATAACAACTTGGATGAAGTGACTTCCTACAAATATCTTGGGATTGATATCCATCACAAGCTTAAATGGAATTACAACATCGAGAAAAATGATCAATGGAGGGTGGAAAGCTTATTTTGGTCTTCAAAATAATTGTAAGTTGACAAACCTTGTGATTTGGGATAAAAAAAAATCTCTTTGAAGCTCTCATCACACCCGTTCTCCTGTATGGGTGTGAATTTTGGGGCTACAACCTCTCTAGATAATATTGGAGAAGGATTAAGAAAATCTAGAAGCTTTTTATAACTTACAATCTTAAAATTTAAAGCAATACACCATATCCTATTCTCTTAATTGAAGTGGGTATTTCCCCCATTGAGAGCATATCTATAACTAGGTACCTAATGTACAAGAAAAAATTAAATATCTTGGGGTTTTAGAGACTTCCAAAAATTGATTTGAATTCCAGTCAAAACCACCTAATGCTCAAGCGAGGTTGGAATAAAGATGTCATGTCTTTGTCAAAGATGTGGGGGATTGATGAAAATGTCCACTTGCAAAATATAGATGATATTGAAAATATGATTACTTCGAAGTTTAAAGAGAAGTTGTGGTGTAATAAAAATTTAGAGGATAAAAGAGAATTAGGATATTACAAGGAGGTCATTAAACCTAATCTTGAATATCAAAATTATCTCTCTGTTTAACTAGCATAAAGAAGAAAATCTGGATAACTAAAATAAGAACAATCTCTCATGAGTTGCACTGTGGACCTTTCCTAAAACTCAGTGGAATGAAGGATTTGTCTTCTTTGTGAGAGTGTTAGTGTTGAGGGTGAAAAATACAACCTCTTAGATTCCCTGCATACACCCACATAAGATCTCAATTTCAAAAATGTTGTTACAATGCACCTGACCAACCTTCTATCTCATTAAAATTATAGTAATTTAGGAAACACTCATCTCTAAACTTTTTGAACACAAAAATAAAACTCTAAAGCAAACCAAGTAGTTTCTCACTTTTCTTTCTTAAGGTCCGATAGACCAAAATTGGCCTAAGTGGACATTATATATATATATATGAATTTGATTTGTTATAAAATTAAAATCACATTATTCAAGCACAATATAAATAAAAACAAGTACATGCACATGATCCACTTACAAGATTAAAATTAGAACATTAATATGCATGTCATTTCTTGTTTTTAAATAAATAATAATCAATATTTCCTTTTTTTTGCCTTCTTATTTTTAATTTCTTGCCACCTCATTCAAGGAGTCATATTTTTAGAAGGAACCAAAATATTATTCTAATAGGAGGTATCTATTTCATGATGTATTTTTATTCCACCTAGAGGAGCTTCAACTACCATGGCCTCCTTTAAAGAGGAAATTCCTATATCCATTTATTCTGCTCTATCCTCGAGAAAGGAGTGGATTCTCCACTTTCATTGTTGGTCTATCCCATTTTCACCAAGGTTTTCAATTGTTGATTTATCTCATTCTAACCAATGTCAAACCAAACTCGATTCCTAGGGAAAATGTCATCTCTTAGGTTTTGGTTTGGTTCAACTTTCAAGAAGAAACTTATTAAGGTCTATCTCAATAGAGATATGTGCATATGTAAATAAATCAATTAAAATTCCCTCAATATATGATTGCGTCAAGAGGTGCTTTTTACAACCTAGTATGAGGGAAAAGTGTAATTTCGTTTTCAACATAAAGTTGACATGTGGCACAATGTCGATTGTAACTTATACTTTCAAAAGAAATTTATTAACTATGACAATATTGACTCTCACCTTAAATTTAGAAAGACAAAAATATTAACTTTAACAAAGTGGGTTTTAACCTAAAGTTTTAAAAAATATATAATCTTTACCTAACTAAAATTATAAATAAAAATATTTTTTATAATCTTAAAAACTTTTTAAAATATAAAATCCAAAAATTAGAAAACCTAAAAACACTCTTAATTGAGAAGTTGCTCTCAATGTAACCAACACGATAATACAAGAATTGGATAATGCACCAGCATAGATCCAAATCCTAGGCTCTATCAAGCGCTGAGAGGGATCAAATCTCTTCGTAGGTGTCTATTGATTTGATTCAAACCAAAAGACACATCTTTTTATTTAAGGTCCACATATAATATTTTCTTATTAATATTTAATGTTATTTATGGCCCACATATAATATTTTTTATTATTTTTTATTTTGTTATAAACTAGCATTACAACATTTCCTCATACATGGTTTTAAAACCATATGCAAGGCCCTCCTACAACCATGGGTTGTTTAGGAGGCCTTGCACATGGTCTTAAAACCATTTGCAAGGCCCTCCTAAACCATGTACAATAAAACTATGGGTTGTTAAGGAGGCCTTGCACATGGTTTTAAAACCATGTGCAAGGCCCTCCGAAACCATGTACAATAAAACGATGGGTTGTTTAGAAGGCTTTGCACATGGTTTTAAAACCATAAACCATGTGCATGGTTTTAAAACCATGGTTTAAAACCATGTGCATGGTTTTAAAACCATGGTTTAAAACCATGTGCATAAAAACCATGTGCACATGGTTTATGGTTTTAAAACCATGTGCAAGGCCAACATTTTTTATTATTTTGTTAAGTAAAAACATTACAACATCTCCCCCATATTGTGTTTTTTTCCTCACCCATATTTTTTTACAGATAATTAAATTTTTACTTTTTTATTGTTTTGTTAGGTAGGAAGATTACAACATCTCCCCCATATTAGGTTTTTTTTCTGGCCGACATTTATTTTGGCCTATAATTAAAAAAAATATTTTTATTAATAAAAATAACGTTACATAACGTTACAAGATCTCCCCCATACTAGGCTGTAGAGCGACTCTCGACGCAAAAATATTAAAATTTTAATATATTTTAATGAAAATAATTTAGTCTTGATTTTATTTTTCAAGATTCTTAAAAACCTTGATTTCAAAAAAAATCTGCCAAATAAAATTTATATTAAACTCTTCTTCTTTCATATATATAAATAAAATTATTTTTTTAATTTTATATATCAAAATATTATTTTTTAGTTGTATAAAAATAACCTATTTGAATGGTGTAAAGAGCTTGATTAATGTATAAGCTATATATTAATGTGAATTTTATGTTTATGAAATTTTCATGAAATCAATGAAAGAAATATATGCTATGTCCATTGTTATAATTTTAATTTAATAAATTTAAATGGATGTAAAATTTTGATGATGTATATATATTGATTTCAATTTTAGATGTATTGATTTTAATAAACTTTGATTTTATCATTGATTAATAATTATATTGTTTTTGTTTAATATACAAATATAAGTTATAAATCACTAAAAATTAAGGAATGTATTATGTCTATTGTTAATGGGAAATGTCTCTAATGATAATATTGAAGATGCAAGAAGCCAACAATGTCAACTAGTTAGAAGAAAGTATATGAATCAAGAATCATTTCATTAACATTGAAAGGAAAGAAAATAAGATATAAAAAAATGAGGAGCAAAGATTGTGACGATAGCAAATAACTGAGTATCAAAGGGAAGAACATTAAAGATAGGACTATGAAAGAAAAATTTTGCAATTGGAAAAAATACATGAGGATGGTAAGGGAAGTCAAAGACAACGACAAGATATAAATGGGGTAATGAGACAAATTGAACCTACTTCTCTGGATGGAACCAATCACCAAATAAATGGACCAATAATGCTAGGTGATGATGACCTTCAAGCAAAATCCAATGCACGAGTGGTTTCATATGAAGATAGAGTTATTGAACCCATAATCTTTTTATTGAAAGAATTGATAAATTGGGTCATTTTCAAATGTGCCCTTTGTGTGAGGAGTCAAACCTCAGCATTCAAGTGATAACTACTAATATAGGCTTGATGTGTACAAGATGTAAAAGAGAGGGTATCAATATAAAAAAATCATCTCAAAAGGTCCATATGAATCCAGTGTTGTAACCATTGATCCTTGCAAGTCTTACACAAGTTGAAGGGATGTTCATATCACGATTCAATCCAATTTTGCAGGTTATGCACTCAATAAGTGAGCAATCCAAATATAGAGAACAGATCATCAATTCCCATTGCGAGGTTAAAGATATTGCAAAGAAATTACCTTGACATATTAAATACTTAGACTTAATGATTGATGTGAAAAAGAAAGTTCAATAAAGATCAAGCTGTGATTTCACTGTTAGAAAGCGAAAAGTAGTGGACAATCCTCATATTGTAGTAAGTCATGTGCATTTGAGACACAATATGTTTCAAGAAGAGATTTTCTCAAAATCCCATAAGACTACAGATTATTGATGTCTTATATATGAATGGAAACATGGTGGATCTCCACATGTGCATGGATTTCGATGATTATAGCTCATTATTACATTGGTTTCGCTTAGCCTCCTCATTATTGCATTGGTTTCAAGCATTAATTCCAGTAACAACTTCGTCATTAGTACATTGACTTCGTGCATGAATTTCAATGAATATAGATCATTATTAGATTGGTTTTGTGCATTAATTCTAGTGACTATAGATCATTATCACATTGATTTCACGCATTAATTTTAGTGACTTAACCTTAATGTCACTTCCTCGCATCCACATAAAAACGATTTAATACTAAAAAAAGATTAACTTTCTATATAAAGGTGAGCATATTCCCCATAATATATTCCAATTCTAAGATTAAATTCACCCTATAATTATTAGAATTCACCCACATGCATAAGGTTTTCCATAATAAAAAAAGCTTGACCACAATTTGAAATTCGATCTTAGTGTGGGGATGTTCAACAAAAATTAAGGTGAGCATATTCCCCATAGTATATTCCAATTCTAAGATTAAATTCACCCTATAATTGTTAGAATTCACCCACATGCATAAGGTTTTCCAGAAAAAAAGCTTGACCACAATTTAAAATTCGATCTTAGTGTGGGGATGTTCAACAAAAATTTGAGACTTTTATCTAAAACTTGATATAAGAGTAGTATATGGAGCAACCAAAAGCTTTATATTTCTAGAAATTTGGCATAACTAAAATCGTTGAAAATGCAATTTGGATTGCTTAAATTGTGTTTTTAACAAAGTGAAGAGTTTTAAATTGATGATTGTTGAAATTACAAGATTACAGAACTTGTATTTTAACCAAATTTTTAAAAAAATAAATTGTAGATAGAAAGATATTATTTGATTAATATTTATTTTCTGCACTTGATAGACAAACATTTATCAAACAATTACCATTCCAAAAAAACTAACTTGAAATTCAATGGCCTGCTACACAGAAGAAGCCGTTGCATTAAAACCCACGCAGCAAGCAAATGATATCCACTCATTAATATAAGCATGTGAGCCTATATTAACACGAGTCGTAACTCCTTGCAAGACCACCAGAGGCCAATATCGACGAAAAAGCAAGTGGCTCTCTGCATCACGCGCAGTAAGAGAGAACCGTAACATGTCAAGCTTTTCCTGACTTGACTTTTGCGCCATCGATATCAAAAGAACCGTAGCTGCATACCAAGCTTTTCCTGACTTGACTTTTCCGCCATTTATTTCAAATGTTTAAAGCCCGTATTTCTGAGCATCTCTGCAACTTGTAGCCTTGTCGTTAGCATTGATCCCGCCTCCTCTCTTGTAAACAAGATGTGGAGTTAAATGTTCGTGCAATATATATATATATATAACGTGTGGTGGACATAGTAGGGTTTTATTTTTGGGTTGTTGCATCCCATCAGTAGCGAATCGACTAGTCATGGCGGCCTGCGAAAGCGCTGTTGCTCCAGTTTACTGGAATCTGTTCAGAGCTCCTGGGGCCTCTGTGTTTTGTAGGCTATTGCATTCTGTTTGGCGAAAGTTGGTGACAGCAGAGGAAAGAGTGGATCTCACAGTACCGTATATCGCCTGTGAGCAACATGATGAAAGAAAAGTTAATGTTGTCGGCTACATCGTCATACACGTGGGGTTGGAGCTTCAGATGGATTCCACAAATTTCCTGCAATGGCGAGGGCTGGCTGATTTGAGCGTTGGTGATTGAGAGCCATCCGTATTCATTGACGCCATGTTCGCCACAGATAAACATGGGTACACGTACGACGTTAGATTCTGTCACATAGCGCATCGAGATTGGAAGAAGCATAAAGATATGTCCGCTTTATAGGTCTTATCCTTTTGGATTTTTTAATGAAGTTCACTTTATTTCTCACAGTCAAAGAAAGGGCCACACCAACATCACAACACAAATTTGGAATAACTCACATTGGAGGAATGTTGGGATAAAAAATTATGTTTAAACTATCATCAAAGATTACAATGTATATGCTAGTGTATAAGTTAAACAAAGACATCGTTATGCCAATCTTGTGTTGGTGTGTGAGGAACCACAAACATAATGGCTGTGTCCAAACATGAATATATGGTGATGACATTGTGGCCTTAAGCACAAACATAACCCTTAGATCTAGGGTTTTTTTTGGGAGCAGTTGAACCATGGCGGTAATGGCGCTTCAGTTACTTCTCAGCCCTCATACTTTTGGCTTATGGCGCCTCGTTAACCCTTGACTTGTTCTTGTCCTTCGCCACCTTTTTGTGCTGCTAGATTTCATCAATGTTGGTCGATATCGATTTATTATGTGCCCTCCCCTATTTTCAGTTGTTATCACGGGATTTGGTCACCCTTTTGGCGTATTGGGTTACTGCTTGGGTCCTTTGGTTATGACTTTCTGAGTTTTGCACCTTTACTATCTGACTTTATGTCTGCTGGTCGACTAGACGGCTCGACGATATTGCATTTACTCTTGGACCTGATTTATCGGACATCTACGGTTTCAAGGAGTTGCAACACATCTCTAGACCCGATATTTGAGGTATTTTTCTCATTGTCCTTGCTCTGTATGTTTATACCTGTTGGCTAGCATGGTATAAGGGTTTCCCTGATCTGATGTTTATGGTTATTGACTTTTATATTTTAAGGAGTTCACCCTCTCTCGAGGGTTAGTACCAACCATACAAAAAAAGTGGGAATTTTTTTTCATGTTTTCTCTGCTTTATACTTGGTTTTCTGGGTAGGCAGTCTGTTGTCCTTTTTATATCTTGACCTTCTGGTTTTTTCCTTTGCTTGTCGGGTCTGTCGACCAGTTCTTTATTTTATCCTATTGGGTCCCTTTTCCTCTTCTTCTTGTACTCAATTTCTCGGAGATGGAATTTCCGGAGCTCTGTCCACCCAGTGGTCCCTCCGGGAATCTCGATCGCCCATCTCGGTTTCCCCAGCGTAGGAAAACCAAACAGATGAAAGCACTTGATTCTAAATGTCGCTATGTTTTGGGTAGGGACGTGATGCTAGATAGGGTTTCTGAACTCTTTCATCAGGCCTTGATTGGGCGACTTGAGTATGTTAATCTGAGTAAGGAGGAGTGGGTAGCATGGGAAACAGTTCACTGGAAACCAATCCTTAACTATGTCCCAACAATTAGTCTCCTGGATAACAAGTGGTTGGTTATTGTTTTATTAATGATGAGGATGCCTCCTGCATCCTTAACACTCTCTAAACCATTGATAATGGCTCGTTGGTGCTTAGTCGATGGCACTCTAGGTTTGACCCACTCAAGGAGAGAGTGGTTAAATGCCATCTCTGGGTGATGTTACCAGCTTTTCCCTTTCCCCTATGGAATAGAGACTTCCTAGTTGGACTGGCTAATATTTTAGGTAGACTTGTCGCTCTGGAAAAAGATTTCCACCTCCTTTTCGATAAAAGACTGGCTAAAGTATTAGTTGAACCAGATGTTTCCAAGGGACTTTTACCTGAGGTTGAGATTGAGTGTTGTAACTCGATCCTTGTTCAGAGATTGGATTATCTGAATGTACCCTTTCACTGTAGCTACTGTCGAGAAACTGGACACTTAAGGGATAAATGGAGCTCTCTTCGTCATGGTCATCCCTTAAACCTTGGTTTTACTGACTCTGTCCCTTCCCCTGACTTGCACTTGGTTGGCTCTCCTCCTGTCGAATCCTGAGGTCCTCTTTCACATTCGGATCCTTATAATTCCTTGACTATCTTTGGTGAACTTTCTACTGTAGATCTCCATACTATTGAGGACATTGAAAGCAGAGCTAGGGCTTCTTTGGGTTTGTCACCTGTCTTAGGACCGATTCCCACCTTACCCTCTTCTCCTGTACTTGCAACTTCTCCTCATCAGCCTCTGGTGGGGTCTCCCCCTACTTCTCTGCCTTCATTGACTCAATCTTTGGACTCCTCTTTGATCTCTCCTCCTCCATTTACTATGGAGGAGTACCCACCCTTATCGAGAGCCCCCTCTCCTATTACTGTAGAAGATCATGCTAGTACTACTTCCTCACCTGCTTTTAAGGATCCCTCTCTTCTGAAGTCCCTTGAAATATTTTCAGATAAGTCCCCTACCTCCCCTTCTACAGTACCTTTGGACTCCATCAGATATGAAAATGTCACTATCAGGAAGTCAAGGAAAAATAAGTCTTATGCTGCCTCTGGCCCCTCAGGTCTCTACACTCCTCTCTCATCTCGAATCAAAGATGCTTCCAGATCTCACCCTTCCTCACAAGTTCTTAGACAACAGTCACCTGCCCACCAAGTTGACCCATGAAAATTATCTCTATGAACATCTGTGGGTGTGGGTTTGGGGGACTCACCAAACAAAGAGCCCTCGCTTCTCTCTTATCATCTATGAATCCTGATATGATACTTTTGCAAGAAACTATGTGTGACCACTACTATGCTCTCGTAAATTTTTCCAAGATGAAGCCTAGCTGGGAATTCTGTGCTCTGGACTCCCAGGGTCTCTCTGGTGGTCTTCTTACTGCTTGGAATCCTCACATCACTAGGTGTAAATATTTTCAGTCCTATGCTGGTATCTTGAGTAAGGACAAGTTCAAAGGTATTACCTCTGATTTCACTATTCTGAACTGTTATGGGCCCTACACTAATAGGTATTTTTTGGGGGACAATGTGGTAGCTGGGGGCTTATTTAACTATCCCAACCTGATCCTTGCTGGCGATATTAACTTCACTCTCTCCAATGTTGAGATCTGGGGGAACAAAGCTCGTATGGATCATATGATTCATTATTTTACTAATCTTTTGGATAGCTCCAATATGGTGGACTTGGAGAAATGGCAGATTTGGGACTGAGGGAGTTAGTAAGCGCATTGATAGATTCTTAGCTTTAGTGCATATGATTCTTGTATTGAATGACTATAAATCCTAGATTCATCCCTATGAAATTTCTGATCACTATCATATCTTCCTTGAATGGCACAATATCTCTCGATGTCCTCTCTACCCATTTAAGTTTAATAGGGCTTGGCTTATGGAAAAGGACTTCTCTGAGATTTTTTATACTTCCCGAAACACTCGACTCCTTACTCCCATGGACCTTATGTCGGCCCTTACCTATAAACTCAAAATATTGAAGGAGATTGTTAAGGCTTGGCAAAAAGTGACGAAGCAGACTAAAGATAAAGAAGCTTTGGAGGTGGATCTTTCCATTCATACTTTACTTACCTCCCATACCTCTGGTATCTTATATGTGCACGAGTCCTCTCTGTTGTCCAGCTTGAAAGCTAAGAAAGATTCTTTGTTGGCACATCAGATCCTTACCTGGAAACCTAAAAGCAGAATTGACTGGTTAAATGAAGGGGATGTTGATACTAAATTTTTTCATGCCTATGCCTCTGCTAGAAGGACTTCAAAATCTATTTGGGGTCTTTAGAACCATTTTGGTGAGCTGATTGAGGATGAAGCTCAACTCAAACTGGTTGGGGTTTCCCATTTCACTGACCTCTTCTCGAATGATGGATTGACCAATATTGAAGATCAACTTAAGGTTGTTAGGCTATTTCCTTCTATGGTCTTAGATGAAGAAAAAGACTCTTTCGTGTCAGACTTCTCTCTATCAGAGATTGAAGGTGTACTCAAGGGTTTGGAAAAGGAAAAAAGTCTTGAACCCGATGGCTGGCCTGTTAAATTTTACCTGCATTTTTTGAGCTTACTGGTCATGACATACTCAAAGCTGTGGAGCAATCACGTACTGATGGAAGGGTGTCTGGTTCATTAAATGCTACTTTCATTACCCTTATTCCTAAGAGTGATAAGCCCTCCTCCTTCTCTAATTTTAGGCCTATTACACTTTGCAATTTGGTCTATAAGGTTATTTCTAAACTTGCAGCTATTAGACTTAAGCCTATTCTGGACAAGGTTATTTCCTGGAATCAATTTGGCTTCCTTCATAATAGGAAGATTGTGGAGCCTATAGGAATTACATAGGAAATATTGCATACTATTAAGGTGGAAAAGAGACAGGTTTTTATACTAAAGTTAGATCTTGTTAAGGAATTTGATAGGGTTAATTGGACCTTCCTTAGACTGGTCCTTCTCCAGATTGGTGTACATGTCCTTGGTGTGAACTGGATCATGGGTTGTGTGGAGTCAAGCAACTTTGCAGTTCTCATTAATGGTACTCCAAAAAAAAATTCAAGTTCAAGAAGAATCAGGCAGGGATGTCCTTTCTCTCCCCTACTTTTTATCCTGATCATTGAAAGCCTTAGCTTACTAATCACACATGCTCATCATGATGGACTTATTGTGGGGATTAAAGTTTCTTCTTCTTTGAATCTTACACACCTGTTATTTGTTGATGATGTTTTATTATTTGGTTTTGGGACTGTTGAGGAATGTCAAAATTTCAAAGTACTTTTAGATCTCTTCTGCAATGCTACGGGCATGAAAATTAGTGAGGAGAAGTCTTCTTTTCTGTTCAACGAAATAGAATATATTATCAGAGCAAATGTTGCAACCATTCTTCCATTCAAAATGGAAGGTCATTGTCTGTGGGATTTTCCCTGAAACCTTTGGGATATCATGTCAGTGACTGGCGCTGGCTCTTAAAAACATTTGAAAGAAGAATCAGTAATTGGACCTTTCGACTATTAATTCTTGGGGGCAGACTGATACTGGTGAGAGAAGTATTGATGGGACTGGCAATATATTGGCTTACTTTGGCAAGGATTCCTAAAACTATTCTGAACTTCCTAAGGCGCGCTATATTCAATTTTCTTTGGGGAAATTCTTCTGGTAAAATGAGGCCACACCTGGTGGATTGGAACTTGATCTCCAGGCCTTATGAGATGGGTGGGTGGAATATCATGAATTTGGAGTGGTTTATCCTGGCTCTCAGACACAAATTCTTATGGATGGTATTGCAGGGAAATGGTATTTGGTCCATCATTATCACAGTTAAATATCTTAAAAACAGGTTTGTAGTGTAGTGGATTCATGCCCATACCTTTACTCTTCAGGGTACTTCTTTCATCTGGAATGGATTTATTAGAACTTTGTCTTGGCTCACTAGATGCTTGGGATGGATGGTGGGAAATGGAAAAAATATTAAGATTGGGGTTGATCCTATTGCTGGCTTAAATTCATACTTTACCTTGCTAGAGGATCTCAGAGTCTACCTAGATGAGTATGGTATTTCTTCTCTTCTAGATGCACATTATTGTGGTACTGATCACATTGCTCAGCAGTACTGGCTTACTGCAGAAGACCTTGACCTGGATGGTAACTGGAAGGTATTATGGACCAACTACATAGAAGGGCTCTCTCATGGTTGTATTCATCTATGTAATAGGTTGGACTCCTTGGTATGGATGTTTAACAAGCGCTCAGGGTAGGTCATTGCACGATTAGCTTATGAATGCATTGCTTCAAGTCACGGTCATGATATTCCTGAAAAGATCTTGGTAATTATTTAGAAATTTAACTTGCCTCTGAAAGTGATTTGTTTTGTTTGGTTGTGTTTATCCAACCAGATTAATACCTGGGATAATCTGCCTAAAAAGGCTAGATAGAACCAAGTTGTTGTTGCTTATGTATGGGGGATGTTGAATTGGTCAATCACTTATTTTTTGATTGTAGGTTCATCAGGGAGGTCATTGGTGGACTCGATATTGCTTTCCAACGAGTCATCACTTGGAATGAGCCTACTTACAAGCATAATTTGGTTAAGTGGATTGGGAATAAAAAACAGCTGATGTATCCTCCCCTTCTTATGACCTGGCAGCTCTGGCTTATGTGTAACAGGGTCTTATTTGAAAATTTCAAACCTTCATCGAAGCTCACTATTCAATTTATTATGGAATAGCTTCTTAGACATAAAGTGAAGGTTTCAACTAGAACTCACAAGAATTTAATTGGTCAGACACTGGTATACGATTAACCCGTCAGTTTTTTTGATGGATCCTCAGCAACTAGAATTGGAGGCGTTGGTGTACATATTATTCTGAGCAAAGAACACCATTTCCACTTAAAATTAGGCTGTGGACAAAGCACAAATACACGGTCTGAACTGCTTTCCCTCTAGGTTCTTCTTGTTTTTGCCAAGAATATTGGGCTTCCTTATCTGCATATCAGAGGGGACTCTTTGGCAATCATTAACTGGTTTACTGGAATGGCTGCCTTGGAGACTCTGGATTTGGCAGGCTGGTATCATGAGATTATGACCCTCAGATCTTACTTTATCCATCTCGAAATAGCTTATGCCTTCAGAGAATTCAATGTCTAGGCGGACAACCTTTCTAAGGAAGCACTCCATTTACCATCTGAGATCTTATATCACTTAAAATTTATTGAGGGAGTATGCCTTTGGCATGGATCAGTTCAGCTCTTTTGAGTATGAATTTTCCCCTATTTTCTTGGGACTATTTTTTGAGCTATCATCTTTGATGATTTGGGTGGCGGGGCCACCATTCTAGAAGTTTATCCCAGCTGAGTGCCTCCTTAGATCAGATGGTTTGTTTGGATTTGAATGTTGATTGTTGAGCTGATTCGAGAGGGAGACTGGAAGATTACATTACAGAGTTGTCTCCTCATTGGGTGGATCAATACTTCTTACTGTTTTGTTGGAGATGTGACTGAGTTTATGACCCAGGTTGTGGCCTGTACTTTATCATTGTACTCTTCTGTGGCACTATGCCTCCTTTCTTGATAAACCTCTCTAGGAATCCTATCTGTATATTTGAGAGATGCTTGTGTACATAATATATGCTCCGAACTGTCTGCTTTTAATTGTACTCTTTGCTGATGCACAAAGGTTACCTTTGATTCAGATGAATAACAAGGAATTGTTATTTTTCTTCTGGAAAAAAGCACAAACATAATGGTTGTGTCCAAACATGAATATATGGTGATTACATTGTGGCCTTAAGCATAAATGGGAAATGCTTAAACTGCGACAAGGAGAAGAGGAACCACAAACCTAACGGTTGTGTCAAAACATGAATATATGGTGATTACATTGTGGCATTCAGCATAAATGGGTAATGCTTAAACTGTAATAAGGAGAGGAAGTAGCTCAATAGTAAGGAAAGGTTAAGCCTTTAATTTATAATAATAATAACAACAATAAGTGGTTACATATATCTTTAAGCATAAACAAGTAATGATTAAACAATGACAAAGAGAAGCTCAACATTAAAGAAAGGACTGATATGATCTTTAGGTCTTTAATCTATAATAATAATAAGTGATTACATTGTGGCCTTAACCATAAACAAGCAATGATTAAACTGTGACAAGGAGAAGTTCAACAATAAGGAAATGCCTAATATGATTTTTAGGTCATTAATCTATAATTTAATAAGTGATTACATTCAATCCTTAAGCATAAACAAACAATAATTAAAGTGTGATAAGGCGTAGCTCAACAGTAGGTAAAGGATTCATACGATCTTTAGTCCTTAATGTATAATAATAAGTAATTTCTATCTCCATGATAATTGGATATCACCTAAGTATCTTTGTATATTTTTCTTAACAATTGTGGGTCTTCAGTTCAATTAAATTAGTAAGTTCTGTTTCCATGAAAATTGGATCCCACCTAAATATCTTTGTATAGTTTTCCTAAAAAATGTGGGCCTTCACGACATTTGAATCCCGTCTAAGCATCTTTGTATATTTTCTCTATCAATATTATCCATCCAATTTAGTTAAGAAATGTCATTCTTTGCTTTTCACTACTTTATATACATTAAAATAGATTTCTAGTTAATCACAACCAATTATTTATTTTAAGTAAATTTTAGTTTTTCTAATCTAATTAGCTTGATTAGGATCTTTATCTGAAAGAATAAAAAGTACAATAAGATACACAAGATAGAGCAGACACACAAGACATATTTTCACTGGGGAAACAATAAAGTAGAAAACCCTGCAAACTTCCTCAAAATAGTTTCATCACAAAGGTTGCATCACAAGATGATCAAACCCAATAACAAGAAGTCTTATGCAGTTATCTATATTTCCTCCTTCTCTCTCTCTCTCTCTTCTCATGTGAAATTGAGTGAGTGCTCGTGTGTGTATAAATGAGGGAGGGTGCCTCCCTATTTATACCTTTCAAGTGACTGACTTAATACATGAATGGGGCCTTACCCTAACAAGGCCGACTTCTCCTAGAGAGACTCCAAAAATACATTACATGATGTTACACTGGGGACTATTTCCCCAAATTGCAACGGAGGTTGTACCTCAAGGTCCATACACAATAATGACATCTCGAAAGGAAGAAAACACATCTCCAATGGGGGTGATACAGGACATTCCCAGGTGCACGCTGGGGACAACAGTCAATTGAATGAGTCGAGCTCTATTATGGCAGAAGCCTATAAGAAGAATCAACCAAGAAGTAAATACACTTAGGTCAACAGAAAGTATATGAACATACAATATGAAATAATTCAAACCAATTTATTACTTCTTCTCCATGAAAGATGGAGGAATCAAAATTTCCCTATATTACATTATTTTACATGCTTATATAGGATTCTGAGATGCTTGGGTGACTACCTGTTACATTCAGTTACAAAAGAAGTTATAACAGTTCAGAAGTTCAACCGGCATAGACCTGTTGAGGCAGACTTATCGAGGAGAACTTGTCGAGGAGAATCTTTCGAGGCGGATCTATCGAGGTGAACCTGTCGAGCCAATCATAATTGTGAAGCAGTCGAAGTGCTAGACTTTGGAGAAGATTGAAAACCTTCCAACTACTGGTTGGATCATTTCTTCTTCCTTAAGAAACAATGGTATCCATTGTGTATTTGTTCAGGTGAGGAAACTTGCTGGCTACTTCAATAGCAGAGTACCATTTTCCTTGCACGGGATGTCGTCCAAATTTAGCCACTTGGAACAAGGGAATGTAGTTCATCCTTTTATGGCATATGTGTCTTCCCACAATGGTGTTGCAAAGAAGAGGTTCTTGAACATGTGGATGGATGTCTTCAGGTTCTGTTGTCTGCAATTCGTTATGTTCCAACAATGCTGCATGGTATGGTCGAAGTAGATCTACATTGAAAACTGGATGTAGGCCAAGGCATGCAGGAATGTCAAGCTGAAAATCATTTTCTCCAATCTGTTTAAGGATAATATATGACCCATATCATAAGGGTTTCATATTTCAATATGGACCAGTGAAGCGCTCCTTCTTTAGATGTAAACAGACCTGATCTCCAATTTGGAATGAATGAGGAATACGATGCTTGTCATGTCAGGCCTTCGCTTTTGAATTCACTTGTTGCAACATTTCCCATGCTTGCTTCTGGATTTTGTATATTTTATCTCTGAATTTCAATGCTTTCTCCACTTCTCGTCCTTCGAATTCGGTGTCATTCGACTGTTTCGAGGAACTGATTAAGTCGATGGGCACTGAGGGTTGAAATTTGTAACAAGTCTCAAATGGACTCTTTCCTATAGAGTTGTGTTGAGCACGATTGTAGTTTTGATGTATGTATGGAAGGTTGTCATCCCATGTTCGATGATGCTCATGGTTGTACATGCGAAGCAGTTGTACAACTAAGTGATTTATAAATTCCATCTGTCTATATGTTTGTGTGCGGATGGAAGGTCGTCGACAAAGAAAGTCTCATGTCAAGATGTTGCCAGAGAGTTTGCCAAAATGTGCTAACAAATATAACATCTTTGTCTGAAATAATGGTCGTTAGAAGGCCATAATGTTTCCACACATGTCCAAAGAAGAGCCGAGCACTCTGATCTGTTGTTGTAGTCTTCTTGCATGGTATGAGTATATCCATCTTGGAAAATTTGTTGACTACTACTAATATTGCATCATGCTGATGTTTGGTAGTAGGATATCCTGTCAAGTAGTCCATAGAAATCGATTCCCATGGTCGACTAAGAATTGGAAGGGGCGTGTACAGTCCTTATTGTTGATTAGACGGTTTAGCAATGGGACAAACCACACATGATTGAATGTACTTGTTGACATTAGATTTAAGTGAAGGCCCGTAGAAATACTTTTGGAGGATAACAAATTTTTTTGTGACTCCAAAATGTCCTGTAGTCTTGTTGTAGTGCGCATCCCAAATGAGCTTCTGTCGATGCTCACCAGTCGGTACACAAAGCTGTCCAAGCTTGTATAGCAAGGTGTCTTTCAGAAAGTAGTCGGTAGTAGACAACGTGTCGGTCTTAAGTTATCAATAAATTGCATAGAATTCGCAATATACCGAATACAATTGTGGCCAATTAGTGGTGTCATAACCCTACATACTCATCACTGTAGACAATAGAGTAATGGGTGGCCTGTTGAGATAATCGGCTGCGGCATTGGCTTTTCCTTCCTGATACTTAATTACCAACTGAAATTTTTGCAGGTAATTAATCCACTTGAGTGTTCGAGTTTTCTGTAGTTTTGAGTGGGACAAAACGAACTACAAAGGTTTATGGTCAGTGAGGATGACCATTTCCTTTCCAAGAATGTAGTGTCTTCATTGCTTAAGAGCTTGCACAATGGCATACAATTCTTTTTCATACGTTGAGTACCTTCTAAAAGTGTCGCTAAAAGTCTCGGAATGAAACATGACTGGATAACCTAACTGAGTGATCACTACGCCGAGGGAATAGTCTGATGCATCCTTCTCAATCTCAAAGGGATGATGCAAATCATGTAACACAAGTACTGGTGCAGTAAAAAGTTTATTTTTTATTTGTTCAAAATCTTGTTGTTGTGTCGGTGTCCATTTGAAGACAATTTTCCCATTCCTTTTGTCAACTAATTCAAAGGCCATGCGATGTGGCTGAATCCAAGTATGAATCATCAATAGAAATTCACCAAACCAGGAAAAATTATTAGTTCATGAATGTTTTGAGGAATGGGTCAATCTTTGAGGATCTATACTTTTTCTGAGTCGACATGAATCCCTGCAGAGTCAATTACATACACCAAAAATTTGATTCTATTCATTGCAAATGAGAATTTGTCCATGTTCATAAATAGTCGATGTTGTTGGAGAGTGTCAAAGACTTGTTGAAGCTATTTGACATGTTCTTCCCATGATCGACTGAAAAACAAGATATCGTCGAGATATACAATGACACATTTACCGATGAAAACTCATAGAAGGTCATCCATATATCTCATGAAGATTGCAGGTGCATTGGTCAAGCCGAAAGGCATGACTAACAATTCAAACAATCCTTCCTTGGTTTTGAAAGTCATTTTCCATGCATCAGTGGACTTGATTGGAATCTGGTGGTATCGCGACTTGAGGTCGAGTTTCATAAAGAACTTAACACCTTTTATATTGTCGATGAGTTCATCAATCCATGGAAGAGGGTATCTTTTCTTCACTAAAATTTTGTTAAGATCCTGATATTCTATGCACATGCGCCAAGTCTAGTCTTTCTTTGGAACTAAGACAATTGGACTTCCACAAAGAGAGGAGTTGGGGTAGATATGACCCTTGTCAATCAAATACTGGATTTTCCTATGATTCTCTTCATTTTTTAGAATGGATCTTCTGTAAACATATGTGTTAGGTAAAGAAGAACCAGGAACAAGTTCAATGGAGTGTTTTACCCAACAATGTAGAGGTACTCCATTTGGTTGAAATACGTTTTGGTATTCTTCAAGAATGTGATCAATTTATTCTTGTTGTCGGGAGATGCATTGTTCTGTGAGTCAACTTGTCATTGTAGTAATCCTGAAATGTTGAGGCTTCATCATGATTAATGCGAACTTTTGAGCATGATTGATAAGATTATTTGTTTGTTTGGCATATATCATAGAAACCGTTGATGTGTGTTGTCGCTCTGGTATGCCATACCATTGATTCTGGATTTTGACAATCACCTTCTAATGCCATGATTGATATGTACTATGTCGATCCCATAGTAAGGTTTTTCAAACAGGGCGTCAGCTACAGAAAGTGGTGCCATGTCACAAAGTACTTCATCTTCAAAAGGATTAATGAAGTAGGTGACTCGGCATTGGCATGTGATCCTTAAATCCTGCCCATCCTTCATCCAACATATATTATAAGGATGAGGATGTGGAGTGGTGACAAGACCTAATTTCTTCACAAGATATTCAAAAACAAAGTTCTTCTGGCTACCATTATCCACAATCAAATGTAATGGATTTTTTTGAACCCATATCCATGTATGGAATAGGCACTTTCATTCCTCCTCATCAATGATAGTCGAGGATGTCAGAGTGGTTGAGGTCGAATCCAAGAGCGTTGGTGCATCTAGATCAGATTCTACCAAGGTTCTGTCTGTCAAGTCAAATGTCGACAATTTTTCCAAAAATGTCTTCCAAGCTTTGCATTCTGAATATCATGCCATGCTGAACTGTGATAATCACCCCATTTCCCGGTAGGAGCTTGTTTGTTGTGATCCCTATTGTCTTTCTAAAATTTCTTCTTTTGATGATCAGGATTTGGCGGAATCGGTTGAGAAGGGTTCTTGAACTTATCAAAGTCAGCTGGTGACTTCTTGTCAGATGTTCGACCTGTTGGCTTGTTCCCGAAATTTGTTTTTCCTTTATTTTAGCTTTAAGCTTGTTGGCATAATGAAATGCATCCGCAAGTGTACTGACAATCACAAACTCCATCTCTTGCTGAATGTACAGGGATAAACCGCTGACATACTTTAGTGCAAGCAATTTATCTTCTTCTTGGACTCCAAGTCTAGCCATGAGTCGATAGAACTCATTGGTGTAACTCTGTATGGACTGGTATTTCCATTTCCTTAGCCGCTACCACTTCTTATACTATTGTTCAAGATACTTGGGGGGGGAGAACTCCTTTTTGACATATTTGAAAAATTTTACCCATGTGTTTATGGGGTCGTCTTGTTTTTCCATCTTTGTCGATATATGCTCCCACCAACAGTGTACAAAGGTTGACATTTTTAAGGATGCAATGGTGATATTTTCCACTTCATAGAGTTGATTCACCATGTATTAAGATTCTGGTTGTTGTATCCAATTGTCGATGAATTTCGCATCAATCTTTCCTTCAAGGTTTGGTTTGTCCAGATTCATTTTCACTTTGAAGGGGTTGATTTTATCGGAGTGATGTCACGTCGAGGATTCCCCAGAGTTCGAAGTGACTCGCATGAGAATCTCACTGAATTGGGCAAACATTTCAGTCTGTCGGTGAGCTAGTTCTTTTTCTATGAGTTATTCTGTCTCGCCAGTTGCATGTCTATTGCATGCTTCTTCAGCCATCTTTTCTAAAGTTAAAGGAAGTGTCTTCTTGATTTGTTGAGTTTGCAAGCGTGTTTGAATAGGAATAAGTTAAATGACTTCGATAGAAGTGCTTATGTAACTTAAGCTTTGGACAAGAACTTGCTCTGGTTCCAATGATCCAGGTCGTGCCCCAAGTGCATGTTGGGGACAACAGTCGACTGAATGAGTCTAGATCTGTTATGGCAGAAGCATATAAGAAGAATCAACAAAGCAGGAAGCACACTTAGGTCGACATAAAGTATACGGACATACAACATGCAATAATTCAAACCAATTTATTACTTCTTCTCCATGAAATGTGGAGGAATAAGAATTTCCCTATATTACATTAGTGCACATGCTTATATAGGATGTTGAGACGCTTGGGTGACTACCCATTTCATTAAGTTACAAAAGAATTTATAACAGTTCAGAAGTTCAACCGTCGCAGACCTGTCGAGGAGAACTTATTGAGGAGAATCTGTCGAGGTGAACATGTTGAGACGGACCTATCGAGGCAGTTAGAATTGTCAAGCAGTTGAAGTGCTAGACTTTGTCAAAGCTTGAAACCCTTCCAACTGCTGGTTGGATCAGTGGGTACAACAAAATACAATGATAATATACATCAGAATATCTTCCAAAGTTACAAATACATCAACACTCCTTCTTAACTAGGAAGGTATTCTCTCTCTCTCTCCATAGTCATCAACACTTCTGGTCCAGTCATCGTCATAGTTTCTTCCATAATAATCTTCTAGTCGATCATCGAATGGTAGTATCTATCATCAGAAGTTTCTATACAGCCAACCCTTTTTCATGTTGGGTGTAGGCCTAGTCCTCATCCAGGTCTTCATCATATCCATATCGCATAGGTACAACAAATGAACATTCTTTACATTGTCATTGCAATAACATGTGTCTCCTACTGTCATCTCATTGTATCCATATCATCTCTTTGTCCTGCAAAAAAAAAACAAAGCATAACGAGTATATAGAGCTCATCCCAAATGCATACCACCTGCATTCTACCAACATATGAACATGCAAGGGTCTAACCTACATCTACCACTATGTGAAAATCGCCTAGGAGCACACTAAGTGCATTACATCTATCTATGGTTAACTTGCATTCTACCAACATAGAAAAACTTCCCAGGTGCACACCAAGTGCCTTGTGGCCCCATCATCTCCAACATGGGAACACACACATACAAGGACATATTACGACCAAACAACCTGCGTATCACGCCAGGATCTTTTTCATTCAGGTCAACCTCAAGGACTTATTACATCCAAACAGCCTGTGTCCAAGATCTTTTCTGTTCGGACAACCTTCCAGGACTTATTATGTCCAAGCAACCTATGTACCATGCCAGGACCCGTTTTACACTCAAGAAAACCTACAGGGCCTATTACATCCGAGCAACCTGCATACTACGCCATGACCCTCTATTTACACTTGGATAACCTGTACCAATGATTGATTATGTCCAAGGATAACCTATGAGCTTCACCAAGACTGATTACATCTGAGGACAACCTACAGGACTGATTACGTCTGAGAAACTTGCATAGTACACCAAGACTCTCTATTTACACTCAAAAAACCTATCTCATTTCCCATGTGAGATCTCATGCATCTGCGTCTACTGGTCTCGTGTCATCTTCTATCATAAAAACACATCTGGATTTATTACATCCAAGGATAACTTGCGAGCTTCACCGAGACTGATTACATCTGAGGATAACCTACAAGACTGATCACGTCACCAATACAAATTGTATCTCTAACTATGCTAGAACTCATCCCTCCCTCTTTCAAGGGGTCTCGTCCTGGATCACACCAAGTCTTTCTCTCAAGTACTCGAACTTCACTTTGGCTAGAGGCTTTGTCAATATATCAACTATCTGCTCATCTATTTCCACATACTAGATCTTTACTACTCCTCTATGTACGATATCCCTGATATAGTGGAACTTGATCTTGATATGCTTTGACTTGTCATGGAACATTGGGTTCTCTGACAGCTTCATGCAACTTTGATTGTCACAGAAGATACAAGTCGCTTCTAACTGCAAATCAAACAAATCAGACAATAGCTTTTATATCCATACTACCTCACAGCTAGTCGAGCAAGCGACAACATACTGTGCTTCGAATGTAGTCAACGTCACACAGGACTGCTTCCTGCTAAACCAGGAGATCATGCCAGATCCCAAACTAAAGGAAAAATCCGAGGTGCTCTTCCTATTAGTGGTGTTACTTTCCCAATTCAAATCAACATAATTGTGCAAGTTAGTCTTCTGATTCACATCATACTTGATTCCATAAGCCATTGTACCCTTTAGGTACCTTCATACATGCTTTGCAACAACCAAGTGAACATGTCTCAGATCCGTCAGGAACTGGCTCAGGGTGTTCACAACAAATCATACATATGGTCTCGTATTCGTCAAGTACATCAATGATCCAATCATCTGATGATACATCATGGCATCAACTGACTCTGATGAATAATCACACATAATATTCAAGTTTGATTCCATAGGTGTGGCTATTTCCTTGTAGTCGAGCATCCAAAATCTCTTCAGAATCTCCACTACATACTTTCCTTGACCAAGAAAAATCCCATCTACATTCTTCCACACCTCTATGCCTAAGAAGTAGTGCATTCATCCCTAGGTCTTTCATCTTGAAATCAATAGAAATTCTCCTCTTTACATCTTCAATGAGTTCATCCTCTCCTCTCATGAACAGGTCATCGACATACAACATAAGCATCACTGGTCTTCCTCCTTCAACCTTGAAGTAAAGGTTGGAATATGCTTTACTCTTAGTAAATCCTAGGCTCATCAAGAAGCTATCCATCCCATCGTACCATGTCCTCGGTGCTTGTTTCAATCCATACAAGACCTTCTTCAATTTGCACATATGAGTATGCTTGTCATGTGTCTCGAATCCTAGTGGTTGTTCTAGATACATGTCCTCCTCGACTAATCCATTCAAGAATGGTGTCTTGAGATCTATTTGGTGTATCTTCCATCTCATAATTAAATCCAATGCAAGTATAGATCTAATGGAAGTGTACCTCGCTACTGGTGCAAATGTCTCCACGTAGTAGATGCCGTGTTTCTATGAGAATCCTCATGCTATGAATCTTTCCTTGTATTTATCGATGCTATCATCTACATCATGCTTGATCTTATAGATCCACTTCGAAGTCACGTCAATCTTATTTTTCGGTCTCAGAACTATCTCCTGGACATCACTCTTCATAATCGACTGATACTCCTCGATTATGAAATCCTTCCATTCTTTCTTTTCTATAGCCTCTTCATAGGTGGAAGGTTCCTTATCAATGATGTCACACAACAGTGCCACATAGTTCTTGTAAGGCTTCGGTCTTTTCCTTTCTCTATGCATCTCTTATGGAGCGCCATACCTTTCTTCTTCTTGTATGAGCTCCCATGCTGGTTTCCTCTCATGGGAGTCCTTCTTGTGAAGTGTCTCTACGGGATCTTATGATTCTGCCATGTCATGATCTTCATGGTATTTCAGAATTGCTTCTATAATTTCCTAACCTTAGACTCGCATTCCTTCAGGTTCCTCGACCTCTTCAATAGGTAGCCTCTTGGATATAGAGTATGTTGAATCATCATCAAAGGTTACGTCTCTACTGATGTCAATATTCTTGAATCCTGGGAAGTATATTCGGTAGGCATTTGGTGTATCACTGTATCCTACGAATATACTCTTCCTCCCAGAAGGATCGAACTTGGTCTTCTTAGCCTTTGGGATATGCATTAGGGGGATTTTGAGGTTTAAAATGGGCCTCATAAGAGATATAATAAAAAATTATGAGTTAAACATTTTGTGGGGAAAACATATTTACAATTCATTTCTTACACTATAACCAATGCAACTATGGTTAATTTAAATTAAAAAGATGTCTAAAATAAAACCAATAAATTTTTTATCTTTGATATAACTAAAAGTAAAGTACTTTTGAGTACATAAATTACTTTTGAATATAACATGATGAATGTACTTATGAAGTAATGTACTCATAAAATAAAATGTATTAATTTTGAAATTTGAAATATAAGTTACTTCTTCAATATTCAAAATATGTTTATAAACCATGTTTTTACAATTTTGAATTTTAAACATAAAGTTAAATTTAGATGAATAAATTGTCTCACACACACATATATATTAAAAGTAAAAATTAATTTTAAAATATAAATATAAAACTATAAATAAAATAAAAACATTTTTTAAATTTATTTTTCATCTTTTTAATACACCTTCAAAAACACGTGTAAACTCATTTTTAATAGTTTCTTATGATATATATTATTTATATCACATATCATTTTTAATGCAATAATTAATAACTTCATTAAATAAATTTTTTTTAAAATGTGTTAATATTAGGATGGAGGAATATTACATAAATTTATACCACGAAAAAGTTGAGTTAATATTAAGCAAATGAGATTACATGTAATAAACAATATTATTATATGTAATAAAAATTATAATAATATATTATCTTATTATGATATAATAGTTCATTCAAATTGCTACATTAAGGTCTTATGCATGTATTTGATTTTGTAACTTGAATGTACGTGTCTAATTTATATTGATATAGGGATGATTCCATGAAGGTGGATAACATTTTTTGACCAAATTTGGCAATGAAAACTTGATTTTTTTATTCATGTGCTAGATAGAAGCCCTCGAAACGCATATATGCCATACAAATTTCAACTTGCAGTAAAAAAAAAAATTGTAAAATATTATGTTGGCTCCCCAATGATATTTTTTTAAATATTCCGATGTCATTTAATGTGTGAAATTTCGCATTTAATGAACTGTGTGACCTTAAAAATTTGAAGAAGTTAATAAGTGCCTCGTGTCCAACCCCAATAATTCAATCTTACATTAATAATTTAACAAAAAAATATATATGAACATGATCTACACAAAATGCACTGTGGTCTGCATATTTTTTTGTTAATTTATTTTGCAATATACAATTATTTTTTACTTTTCGAAAGTGACCACATCTGATTTCAGCATCATTTTATACACATGTGTGTCCATCCCATCTTTTTTTTCACTTTTTTCAAAAATTGAAAAACCAAAGATACTCTTTTGAAGAGGACACATCGATGTGTGGGCTGTGCATTTTTAAGAAAATTTTGGATGTGTATATTTTACCCTGTGGATTTTTCTTTGAGCTGCTTCGAAGTTGTTGTCTGGTTTTCTAAGTGTAAGTTTTAGAACTAATTTAAAAAAACGCATGCATGATATCTCAATGGATAGAGCATTCAGTGACGAATCTATCGGTATGAACTCCTCTTAGTTGTGTGCCATGAATGGTAGGGCTTACACCCCTAGAAGACATGGAGAAACATTGATTTTACTATAAGAGGGATAGTTCTCTTTTTTTCAGACCCTCGATCGAGGTTTTAACGGACATTCAATCGAGGTTTTAATGAAAGCTCGATTGAGGGATTATTAAACCCTCCATTGAGGGTTTATTAAACCCTCGATCGAGGTTCTAACAAACCCTCGATCAAGGTATTGTTAAACACTCAAAAAAAAGCTTTGTACATGACTACCAAGGTTTTATATGCACACTCACCACGTTTATATTTAGTACAAAAATTTGAAGAGATAACCCCTAGCCCCCTGGTTCTCAACATCTTGTGGACACTAACTACCATAATCTGTATCTAGAATATTATTCCCATGTAGGACATTTTAGAAATGGCCTTCAAGGACCCAACTAGAGAGTTTAAAAGAAAAATTAGACAAGAATAAAGACCTCTACCTCATTCAAAAAAAAATAGTAATAAGCATAAGTGTTCATTAAGTAATTGTTTTCACACATTTTGAATAAAAAGTAAAAAGAAAAATTACACAAGAATAAAGGGGAAATGGGAATTTCATTATCATTTGATTCCTATCAGCAATATATCCAATGTGTATACAATTGCTTGAACCTAATGTTTTCAGAATTAGAGTTATAGAAATGTAGTGAAAGGTTTAAATACTAAAAATACTTTGCTCCTTCGTATATAATTTTTAAGTTTAAAAAACTACAATTATGTGATATGACTTTGAAAACACTATTTTTTTATCTTAATCGTCCTAGTCTATTCCGCCCTGAGCTTTGGGCTTTAAATATCTAGCCGAAGGATCTATATTGTACGTAGATCATAGTCCTAAGAATCTAAGTTGAGTGGACACTCGACTTGGATTCTCAGGACTACGATCTACCTACGATATAGATCCTCGAGTCATATATTTAAAGCCCAGAGCCCAGCGCGGAATAGAATAGGACGATTAAGATAAAAATTAGTGTTAAATTCAGAGTCATATCACATAATTGTTGTTTTTTTAAATTAAAAATTATATACAAAGGAGAAAAGTATTTTTAGTACCTTTAGAGAGATAAAAATGTGAGCATGAAAAAAAAATATGACCTCATTTCCTTGGGTTTTATCAATGTCCATTGTTTACTCTTCAAAATTGTTATTGTGCCACACATTTGCAGTTAATCTTGCTAATAAATTATTGAATGACATTAGAATTTACATCAATGACACATGACTAATTGTTTTGGTGTTTCATAATGCTAGAAGTGGAGGAAATTAAATAAAATAAAAGGTGTTATGGCGACTATGGGATCCAAAAAAAAAAAGTATGGAAACTAAACATGATACTACATCTTATTTCGACAAGAATTGAAAATGTTCAATGACATGAATTCACATGGGGATTCAAAATACAAGGTGTCCAAGCATATTTGGGAAGACTTCAATAAATGAAACTTTACATGATGCATATGGAAACACACGTGTTTTTAAATACCTTTATTGAATGTTTATGTGTGGTTAGAGAAAAACTTGGTCGAGCTAGCAGCTTAATCGAGCTTTTCAAAACTTTAACTAAAAAAATATTTGAGTGCCCATATTCATGTGTGCACACGAATATGGACACCCAAAAATTTCTTTAAACAAAGTTTTTAAAATATCGTATTGTTCATGGGAACAAGGTCTTCAAATTCAATTAAAATCAAACATAGAATTATATGATAATAAAATTTAATAAAACATAATTTCCACTAGAAGAATGATGCTTGTGGGTAATAGTACATACCTTGAAGAAAAAACAAGTAAAGGAATTACTATTTCCACTTCCTCTAGATTTTATGTGTAGATATTAGTCGTGGAGTAATTGGAGTTATAGATGTGATTGATTGGAGCCATAATCACATCTATGACTCAATTACTCTGCGACCCATATCTACGAATGAATATAAATGACCCATTTCTATCCAACAAACGAAGTGAAATAAATGATGGGTTTGTTGCCTATTTATAGAAGGTTAGAAATGCTCGATCAAGGCCTTCTTTAACCCTCGATCGAGCATGTTTTTAACCCTCGATCAAGCCTATTTTTAACCCTCAATCGATGGTTTAAGATAACCTCAATCGATCATTATATAAACCCTCAATCAAGGTGTAAGACTTCGATCAAGGGTTTAATAAAAGCTCAATCGAGGAACCCTTTTTTTTTTCCGAAATTGCCTTGCCAAAAATTCTAACCCACCTCCATGGATGCACCCATAGCTAGAACTTTGTTGCAGTTGCCAAAGCTTTGATCCAGAGCCACCTAGCTAGACTCAGAGCTGCAACCAGAGCAAGAGTCAGAGCCATGGTCAATTAAGCATGATTTGTTTGTGGTTTTCTCAAAACCACTCATTTAGTAGAATACATAATCCTCGGATTGCTTCTGTTATACATCAATTTATGGTGGTCCTTGTCGGCATAAAATTAAGACCAAGTTCTATTGATTGTACAGCATCAGGAGCCATTCTCCAGACTTACGTGGTATCAAGTTGGGACTTGTGTTGTATCAAGTCCTATCTATAGCCTCATATTATTGAGGTGGTGATGCATGTACTATAAATTCTTGTGGTGTATCAAGACTGTGGACTTATGTTGAATCAAGTCTGGACTTTTGTTATATCAAGTCATTTTGATTCTCATAAACGGCATACTATGAGATGGATCTCCAATTATGGACATGAATTTGTGGTTTGTATCAAGTTATGATCCTCATACGGTCATCCATTTAATGGATACCCATTGATGTGGACATCTAGGAGTAGAGGTAAATTGTATGTGATATATTACTAACCATGGTCATTCAAAGATGGATAAAGCTATTAAGTATTCTCTAGATACTTGTCACCTCTAGAATTAATTACTTTAACATATGACTATATGGTCTAAGGTAATATAATATGATCATATCATATTATCTTCCAAGTATAATATGATATGATAGATGATTTCGTTAACACATCTTGACTATGTAGTAAGATAAAGAGATAAACGATAAATAGATAATGAGAAAGGAGAATTCTAATTTCCCATGAAGAAGATTGGATGAACTCAAGTTAAAAAGCTTCAGTTAAATATGAATGCCTCAATATGTGTTTTAGTTAAAGCATCAGCTAAACTATTAATGAATGCAATCAATTAGGTAAAGAAGATTTAAGTGTTCATCAATCAACATGATTTAGTTATCTAAGTGATTAAGGAAAGATGGACTAGTTAATTTAACTATCAATTCAAGTTCAATATGGAATATAGGGCACATATCTTATATCTTGTGCATGGAGAGGAATCCAAGGAATTGACTTGGCACTAGTGCAAGCAAGGCGCTAACATTTGCATGGATAGAATCCAATGCATAGGTTTTGATGCTCGTCTAGTCAGTCATGGTATTGATGCTCTTGGAGCATTCATTGATGAACCTATTCGTTAAGGTTTGCATGGCATGAGTTTCACGTGTTATTAAAGTGTCGAGAACTTGGAAAGTTCAATACACTTGTTACAGTTTCTTTATTCTCTATTGTTCTCAGTTCTCTCTTATTGGGCAATCTGCTTATGTTTTAAAATTCATTCTCTGAAATCTATCTATTATACTTTAAAGAATCGCTAGGGTTTTTTGTCCTCTTTGTTATGATTATTTTCCCTAGGGTACATCTTGTCTTATGTGGATGAATGATTTGTGTGGATGATTTGATTATGAGATTCATATGTTCATTGGTTCATTGATGAAAAATTTAAATCTCATAGATCTTCATTATTTCTCAAAATATTAACATGGTATCAAAGCTTAGGGAGTTAAGGATCTAGTTTTGTGCAAGCAAATAGAATCCTACATGATCCCAAGGATTTGAGGAAAATTTGAAAGCCATGGCATCGATCTTTGTCCGACCAAAAGACTGTCTCGAGGGAACTTCCAACTTCAACACATGGAAGGCAAGAGTATTCAACATTCTTGAGGAGCATGATTTGGATACCTACGTATCCACTGTGGTAGAGGATCCTACCACTAATGCAGGGTGATTCAATTTTAAGAAGAATCAAGAAAAGGCTAAGTATATCATATATGACTCGAATAAGGACAATCTCATGTTCGTCATCACTCCATTGAATATCGCAAAGGATTTTTTTGATACACTCACAAATATTTATGAGAATAAGGCCCAAATTCAAAAGAGGGCTTTGAAGAATAAAAGTTGGAACCTAAAGATGGACAAGGACGAGAATATGGAAACATTCTTCACCAAGATCTAATAAGTACGAGATCAACTTGTTAGCAATGGAGTAGTAATGAATGAATATGATCTTCTTCAAACCGTCATTGATGGTCTCCCATTCGCATGGGAGACATTATTGGATGCGGTAAATGGCCGAGAAGAGAAACCCAACTTCGAAAGGTTGTGGCATGACTATCTCCAAGAGGAGGGGTTATTCCAAAGCAAGTTAGTGTGCTCTAAGGAATAAAATCTTGACCTCACGGCAAGAATGAAGAAAGGGAGGATACCTTTCGCTCCAAATAAGTTCTTTCATTCAAAGAAGGAGTTCAAGGAATATCTTGACAAATCAAATCCTAGGTGCTACTACCATAAAAAAAAAGGGTCATTATGCAAGAGAGTTCCATGAAATAAAGAAGAACGAAGAAAGGTTTCGTGCATTTACCGCAATAGAAGAAGATGAACCTTCTCAAAAGAAATCATTTGAGGAAAAATATGGTGATCGAAATGAGTATTTTCTTTAGAATGCATCAATAGAAGATAATTCACTGTGATTTGCATGGGACCCTAATTCCCCATGTGGATACTCACTACCTATCTCATGAAGTCAAATTTGCAGAGTGAAAGTTCCAGTGAATAAAAAAGAACTCCAGTAATCTCCGCAAGGATGTAGAGATCAACAAGGAGCCTACCCAAGACAATAAAATATAAGTACTTGTTTGTTTATTATCATATGCTCCTAATAAATCAGATCTAAATGTCTTTGAATGTGTTTCATTACAATCATATAGAGATTTGTATTCTTGGGATTAGGAATTGTGTGATGATATAACATGTTGAGCATATATGTTCGTTTTCCTTCTTTTATTGGAAAATATCAAAATTCATGAAGTATACATGTTATGATTAAAATACGATATGAATATAGGGTTGCATGATTGTTTCATGAGATATAGGATTGCAGGATTGTTTCATGAGATATAGGATTGCATGATTGTTTCATGAGATATAGGATCGCAGGATTGTTTGTTCCATATTGACCTTAAGACAAATCCTTTTATTGTAGGGACCTTAGATTCTTCATGTTCCCACATTTCAACCAGCAATATAATATCAATTTCATTCGAAACATTAGTTTATAAACAATATAATATCATTTTCATTCGAAATATAATAGCAATATAATCCTTTTTGTTATTTTATTGATTTGTTTTGTTAATATTTATATTGAAACTGACAAGCACATAGACATAAACAATGTTGCAAATTAGTTTGAATTCTTCCCAATATGTTAAGCAAAATGCTAAACATTGAATCGCAGCCAATACTAGATCTATCACGTAGAAATAACGTATATCCATTACCCCAATCTTCGTATGAGAATTCAATATGACTCTGACCAGCTACCAACTAGACAACAATAAAAATCCTTCAAATTGATTCAAACATTTTATAAATAATACAAGTAAGCTTTGACATCTGGACATTAGTATTTGCATTTTCACCCATATATTTGTTTCACATATTGACAATAAATCAATAATAAAATCATATATTTGTTTGCAGTTTCACATATTGGCAATAAATCAATAATAAAATCCAATTGCATGTAATTGCCCCATTTGCATTTGTCGATCCAACCGATTGAACTTCACGAAGGCAATTTATTTAAAGAGAGAAAAAGGCATATGCTAATATTAGTTACGTTAAAAGTCTTTTGTTTCATAACAATAAAGAATATTGGAGAGGAATGCATAAGCAAGACTTTTGATTAGTCTCACTTCAATTTTTGTTATAAGTAGTTTTCTCTAATCGAGTGAAAATGTTTCCATGAGATTTAGTAATATATCTAGCATAGTCACTTGCACTCTCCACAATATCTTTGATGGCTCTGGTAACAATGATGGTAACAATGATCAAGCAACATTGATTTTGATAATATAATTCTTTGTATTTACACTTTTCACGACATCTTTGCACTTTCCACAACATCTTTGATAGCTTTGGTAACAATGATCAAGCAACATTGATTTTTGCCTCGAGAGGCACTTTCTATAGCTCAAATAGGCTAGATGTCTCCCGTCTGTAACGCTGACATGGCACATAATAAAAAGTACAAAATAAAAAGACTTATAACATGTACATTTATGTAATTATATATCAAATTTCAATTTAAAATGTAGTTGACTTGAAATCTAAGCAGACATAATTAAGGAATAAAATATTGGATAGAAAAAATATTGTGGAAATTTAGATTTTAAAATTTTAAATGGATTATTTTACTCATTAACTACTCTTAATATTCATTATTAGTTTTAAAGAAAGACAAGTAAAGCAATTATTGGAAAACTATTTGATTATATGATTATTAACGTTACTCACTCATTTTTCTACCAATATTTACCATATTTTGAAATTACTTAAGCAAGTTGGTCGTTTCCCTCCCAAGTAGGAATACTTATTAGACATTTTTGTAAATTAAAAAGGGTTTGCACCTCAAGAGAACTTGATCCCTCTCGGCGCTTGGTAGAGCCATAGTTAAGATGGATCTATACTGGTGATAATATAATTCTTGTAAATCTAAGTGTAGGATCATCACCCCGTATGACCACATTTTAGGGCTGGATCATTTGTCACGTTACTTTCATTTTGGTTGTGATAATTCCCATCCTAACTAGGATTATTGTATGATTTGCTCACATATTTCTTTGTAACTTCCAATTTCGTGAACTCTTCAATATTATTGTTTGACCTTGATAATTTGTTGGTTGGAGTTATATTTTGCACATGTTTTGGCTTGTATTTGTGAATGACATGATAAAGAATTCCAAGGATATATAGTTTCCACACTTAAGGTTGAATGATTAACAATGGAGGTTGTAAGCATATATGCATTAAAACATTTGATGCCAAACTCACAACCATGGCCAAGTTTCCTCATGGTTTGTAGTTTATGGACTCTTCCCACACCGTGGTAGACCTGTTAATATTCCTTCAGGATGATACCCTGTATGTATTGTGGCAGTTTTACTGTCAGTATCATAGTGATGTCATTTATTTTCAATTTAGCATTATCTCTCTGTATTTCAAGCCTTCCAAGAGCACTCATGGATCCTAGATTTATTTATGCAATTCCTCCAGAGGAATATTTTATCCCACTTTGTTGTTGGGATACTTCGCTTAGCCTTCTGAAATAAAGTATGTATTTCTGAATAGAGAAATTGTGTAAGAAACTAAAACTGTGATATTCTACTATGCAGTTATGAATAATCTCTTCTTTGAGAAAACTTCAAATACATATAAAAAAAGAATAATAAACACTTGAACCCACAACATTTAGGACAAAGAATGAATCTGATTGTTGCCATTCCTTTCTCCATACTCCAGAAGATCGATCCATTTCTTAGGAGGTATCTATTCCATACAGAGTCATCCACCTGTTACATAGGAAGTGTAGACAACCAATCAAGATGCCCAGGAAAGAACGAGAGATTCCCACTCCAAGGATTCATAAAATTCCTATGAGCTACTGCCAAGAATCCTCGATGAAATTTGGTAAAGCTACTCACAAGAGTCCGGAACGAGGCTTCCAGATCTATTTAGAAAAGGGAGACCCTCCTTGAACACTCAGCATGCCAAATCCAAGGTTTACTCCTTGGTTGGATTCTCTGTCGACCTCCACATTTAACTTTTGAAGCACATGGAATGGAGATAATGAGTCAAAACAAAGACTTTGCCTCTAAATTTTTCCAAGAAGGTTACATTTTGCAAGAGAGAGTTTTTTTAAGAATATAGAAGAGCTTAAATGGGTTGAGAATTGCATACAACGACGGTGGAGCAATGATATATTATTATTCCAATCCAATTGTTTCAATGTCTCCAAGCGACATATCAAGGGAAAAATAGTAAGCACATATGGTTTTGATTAGGTTGTATATTGTTGGTGTATCAAGGGAAAAATAGTAAGCACATATGGTTTTGATTAGGTTGTATATTGTTGGTGATTATGTTTTAAGACACAATATCATAAATATTTGAAGTTAATGATGTGCTTGTCAGCTGGATTGATAGAAATTGTGATTTCTCAATGTTATTGTTGTTGTTTTGGTTATTATTGTTGTTTTGGTAGAGAAACTATAATTTTAGACTCTCAGGCCTTTAGCAGACGTGTGATTCTTTGGCACTGAAACAATTGATATTGATTTTTTTTATTATAAAATTGCTTAAATGGTCTATGTCCAATCTAGTTTTTATATCACAGTGAATTCTTCTCACATGACATTATTTTCTACCCTAATCCATTGTTTATTAATGCATGAGGGTATGATTTTAGAAGAAAACATAATGTTGAAGAGTGCAAAGAATAGGGACAAAGGCCTGCATATGATCGTGGATGCTAGACCGTCTATGGTGTATAAGTTTGTGGCATGTTTTCATTGCTTTTTCAAAACGTGTCAACCGAAGACATATTGTTGCAAACATTGTGTTCCACATACTGGTGATGGTATAATGGATTTTTGTAGTTCTAACAATGGTCAATTTTTCAAGCTATGGATACTTTACATTACCTATTGGATATTTCATGGAAATTCATAATACATTTTGAACCAAGCACTATTCAATGTACAGAGATGACGGCCATATAAAATGTGATGCTAATTAGATTTGGCCTTAATTATTTCAAATTAATAAGTGATATATTTAAAATCCATGTAGTTGAAGTGGCCAAATTACCTACTTGTTCAGAGTTAATCCCACTTAGGAATTACGTTTTTCACAAAAAAACAAGTCGTTGACTAGGAATTTTCCACTACTGAAGCAAATTTATATGCAAAATAGTTTCATAGCCACTAAAGAGTGAGAGGTGTGGGACTAGACACTATTCCTATCTGGTTTGTTTTCGAAGGATCAAATGATAATTGAAACCATTTTACATTAAAATTAGAAAATAGGGTTTTTTTTATATTAAAAGTAGAAAACTCGTATTCAAGTTTATGTGTAATATTAAAAAAAACAAGTTAGCTTACTTGCTTACTCAATAGTTGAAAGCAAAGTTCACTTTTCTTGCAATAGCGGGTGGCAATGTCGGGGACATTGCCACCTTGTGGCTCTTGTTTAAGGAAGTTTCCTCATTGTATATAAAAAAAGTTGTTATTTTCTTGCTACCAAAAAGTTTGAAAAGCTTATTTAAGGAAGTTTCTTCATTGTATTAATTTTATATAATAATAATAAATTATATTGTTGTATAAAAAATTTTGTTTTACAATTTATTATGAAAAGATGTGTTATTTTCTTCATCGAGTTTTTATTTTTTGCAAGTGATATAATGAATTCATAATGAGTGTATTGTTGTATTCACTTCAAGTTATGTTGAATTTAAGGTTATCCAACCGAGAAGTCCCCCTTAGAGACATTATCTCATATATATAGATAAATAGATAGATAGCTCAAATCTGGATGTGACAAAGGTTATAAGGTATATGTTGAAAAGTATTTCTATCTGGCAAAATACCAATATAAATCCATCTTAACTCTGTCTCTATCCCTCTAGGTACACACCCTCCTCTAGGTTGGAATCCTTCGTCAAATCTTTGCACTCTAAAAAGGATTTGATCATCTTAAATTTCATGAGGTGTAAAAAAAATTATTTTAATAAATCCAAATTTAAAATGAGTTTACATTTGTTTTATTTTAATTTTTTTTATAAATTTAAAATTGACAAAAACTATACGACCATTTCTACACTATGCCACTTAAACTTCACTTTTACATAGATTAAATAATAATAACTTGTGTCAAGTCTCAATAGCACGGTTGGTTTTAACAAGCTTTGTTTTACATGGTGACTCGAGTCTAAACCATGTAAGGTAGCTAGGAGGAGACATTTAAAATCCAATCATTTTAAGGGTTGGTGTGGCCCAAGTCAAGTGAGATGCCCAAGTGATTTTGGCAGCTTAGAATGCCCCTAGGTCACAATTTCTTAGACCACATGCTAATCCTGGAAGTCACAAACTAACAAACAAAAATAATAATAATAATAAGTAGTGTTATTATAATGATAAATTTAATGCTACCTACTTTGTTTAAGCTCTTGGGGTGATAGGTTAACAATTGGATGCATTATTAAATCACTCTTTACAACATTATGGATTCAAACCTTGAATAACATCTACACCTATGCAAGAACAATGTAGATACACCAATTTCTCATAATAATAATAAAAATTATATAACTTAAATTATAAAATGAATAAACAAAATTATCAAATCATNGTAACCATTTTCATATTAATATATCAATAATACATATTAATATATAAGTAATATATTTTATCCATCATTATCCAATGAAACAATGATCATATAACTCATATTTGCTGGCTTTCCGGTGGATTTTTCCATCTGAAGAAAAAATAAAATTCATATAAATAATATATTGTAATTTATTTGTAACTATTTTAATATTTATATATAATAATATATAATAAATCATTTGTAATGAATTTAATATTAAATCAAAAAGTTAGTTTAATCATTTGTGTATTAAGTTATATATAATAATACATTATAATTCATTTATAATTATTTTATTTTAATATTAAATCAAAATGTTAGTTTACTCATTTATGTATTAAATTTGAATTTCAATAAAAATACACTTTAACCAAAACCAAGTTTAATAACCATTCAAAAATATGAAAAATACCCTTTACTGTTTTAGCTTTAAAAAAAAAACGGTCAATACCTATCATATACCTATACAACTATCAATACCCAACCACATTTCGATATAAACCTAAAATCTCACTTTATCATATGCACAACCCTACATCTACAACACTCAATTTATAGATTTTTATTTACATACCAAAATTGCTTTATGTTTTGTGTTATCCCAACTCATGCAATCCTTGCGATCCTTATAAACTTGATTAGTTCCCTTCATTTTTACGTCGAAAGCGTTTCACAATGGAGACGTAGTCTCAGAAGATTTCTCATCTCCCCATCTAATCGCATGTCAACATGTGTTTTTGGTCCATCGGTGAATTATGGTTTGACAGTTGTCTGGCGTGTTAGACAGTGGTTTTGGTTATATCCTATTGCTCGCAGTCACGGTTCATTATCATTTTCCGCCAAAATCGCAAGTTTGATTTCACGATTCTACGAGTAGTCGAGAAATTTGCCCTTTTCACTGTATGAATTCAATCATTATCTCATTGTTCATTCATCATTGCCCAAATATTTATTCTATGTATCTGTCTAGACGATGAGATAGAAAAATACATGGCAATGGCTATCGCTGCAACTCGCATGCAGAAATTCAAGATTCGCTCTAGAAAATTCCCAAATTTGGTGATCCGACCCACATTTGTTTCTGCCACCGCTAAAGAAGAAGAAGGAGATGAGAAGCAGACACCCCACT
The DNA here is from genome assembly GCA_001517045.1 of Pseudotsuga menziesii. Lineage (NCBI taxonomy): Eukaryota > Viridiplantae > Streptophyta > Pinopsida > Pinales > Pinaceae > Pseudotsuga > Pseudotsuga menziesii. The sequence continues at coordinate 476,186 of LPNX011145441.1, read as the reverse complement.
ACTCTTTTTCGGTGATAAAGGGGGCTAATTTTAATTTTCAAAGAAACGGGCTAGGGATTCGATCATGGATCTCTCTCTCCATTTCAACCAATCCCACTACATAAATGCTACAGGTACCTATTGGAAAAGGAAGTGGTAGAAATATATGGGCAACAAGCATCTAAGGTTGAAAAATTCATATTACATCTGATATGCAGCCCAACTCCCATTTCTGATATTCGATATGCAGCCCAAGTCCCATTAAAACACAGATTAACTGGCAAGATCCAGTTCGCAATAGATCGACGGTGCAGGAGAAGCGAAGTCCAGAAGCTAGAAAGAGGCGAGTGACAACACAAGGAAAAGCTAAAGAGAAAGTTAAGATTTATGATATCTAAGATCCGGTGCGGAAGAGCATAGTGCGGAATCCGTTGAGGTCCAGAGTTATTTAGTACATCAGAAATTTTCAATAAACCAAGAAATAAAAACTCAGTATCAAGTAATACATCGAGCCATTCACCTCGCTTCTCCTCCTGCTGGGGCATGCAACGTGTATCTGGTCCTTCTGAATATCTCAACGACCTTTCTCTACTCGAGCAATGGAAGCTCCAGCATGTTTCGCTTCTGAATTTTATGTTCATTATGTGTTTGATAATGTGTTATGCATGTGTTCACAGCTAGCGAAAAGGTTTATGTTCCTTTTGTGTTTGGCTTTCTGCTCGGTAGTCTCTATATCTCCTGGTAACATTGTTGAGCTTGAAGACCTCAAGAAGATAGCCTCATTTGTCAACAGTATTAAATCCTTGATGGGCTTGCCATTCTTGTATGCTTACATATGCTTGTAGTCATCCTCTACCGGGGCTAGATCCTTCCTCCAAGGCATGCCAACGCAACACATTTTTGGACTCGTCATCAACTTCATTAGAATTAGAAATTTGCAGCAAGGATGGTGATGACGTAGACCTATGATCTCCTCTCCACCAGTCCCAGCATTCATTCGGACCTGTTGTTTCTAGCAATGGATACTATGCACTGCGGTAATTAAGTTCACGGCCTTGTCCGAAGGCTTCGGTGGGATATCCTTTGGGTCGAGAACTCTTGACACTACTTCCACAGTGGTGTTGTGTTTTTTTAGGACAGTATTTCTCTTACCGGCATCAGAATGTCTTCCTAATCTAATGAACATCTTTACCCCGATGGTTGGAGCTACTTTTGCATGAAGGCCCAGAATTGTTCGAATTTCCAAGCAACACCCAGTGGTCAATAAAACACATTGAACAGCACACTTCCCAAGAAGAACAGTTATTACATATTCCATATCATGACCCTCAGCAGAACAATAGTTAGCCATTCTCGTTTTTCACCAACATTCACTCACTATGTATCCTCGAATGGCTTTGACTGTGGCATTATAACGAGCCGAGCGGTTGAGTTTCAACTATGAGTCTGTCAAATCCTCACACACACCATCATTGAGTGGCATGATGACAACATGAACGATCACGTGGGCTTTTGATCTGATTCGTTATGTGGATATGCCAACTATGACGCCCCTTTCTGCTATGACATCATGATATTAATGGCAGAAGTGACCCTCGGCCTCACTTGTCATCAACCTCAAGTTATATCATGGTGTGTGGACTTGAAATTTGTCACTTCATTGATCCCTTATTATGATGGTATTGATATGCCCTTGTTTTCAACACCCATGCTTTCTTACCATACTGCGTGTAAAGTCTATACTCATCTTCTGTTGCTTAATCATTATGGCGCTCCTCATTATCACGCCCACCAGACAACAAATCTTTGGATTCCGGGATGCGATCTACTCCGTCCATTTTGATTTATCTTAAACCTTGATTTCCAGTAGCATGGTCTTTGCTATTCTCCTTATAGCTCCTATGCCTAGATTGATTTATGGTCGTAGATCATTTTTATACCTTACGCACTTACAACAAAAAATTCCTTCTTCGCATCTTGGATGGGAGAAACCATTTCCGGCTGTGGATCTACATTTAACTTTCATCGAGACCTTCAAAATATGTGGCCCATATTCAATTCCGCAAATATTAACCCCGACTTTTCTCCATACAACTTCAACTAGCTTCAATATGGAATTATACATCTCATAGATAAGAAAATATGAATTTTGTTCCAAATATCAATTGTTCCAAATTGTAATAACTTAGGAAAATTAATTCACTCTTTGAAATTTATGTCATTATTAATTCACTCCTTTAAAATTTTGTCATTAGTTTATCTTTATGCAATGTATTGCGGAAAACCAAATTTTCGCCTTCTCTTTTTCTGTTTTGCCGACTTCCGACTTTTCTTATTTCCGTCTTCCAAGTCTTTGGCTTCCGATTTTCGACTTTGGAATGCAGAAATCTATGAAACGACATGCTCACCTATCACTTTTCTGATTTTTGACTTTTGACCTTCCGAATTTGACCTTCGGTTTTCTGATTTTCCTTAGAACTTTCAGCTAGATTTCCACTTTTCAACTTCCGACCTCCTGGCTTCCACTTTCTAGCTTCGTGAATCGGAAATCCAATGAAGCAAATAGTCATTCCATGGATTTCCACAATCCGAGGTTGGAAAACGAAAGTCGGTGGTCGGAGATCGGAAATCAAAAAGATAGTTGAAGGTTCTAAGGAAAGTTGAATTTCTGATTCCCAAAACCGGAAAGCGGAAGTCGTGAGGTTGGAAGTCAGAAAGCGAAAATATAGTTGAAAGTTCTAAGGATAGTTGGATTTCCAATTCCAGAAGCCAAAAAGCGGAAGTCAGGAAGTCGAAATTCATAAATTGGAAAAGCAAAGAAGCAAATGGTCGTTCCATAGGTTTCCGCATTCTGAGGTCGGAAGGTGGAAGTCATAAGGTCAAAATTCGGAAATTGAAAAAGTGACATGTGAGCATCTCGCTTCGTGGATTTCAACATTCCGAAGATGGAAATCGGAAATCAGAAGCCGGAGAGCCGGAAGATGTTAATCGGAAAAGTCGGAAGTTGGAAGTCAACACTTATTCACTTTTCTGATTCTGCACTGGATCTTGGATATCAAAAATCTTAACTTTCTCTTTTGATTTTCCTTGTGCTACTACTCTCCACTTTTCAGCTTCCGGACTTTGCTTCTCCCGCATCGTCGATCTACTATGGATTGGATCTTGCCCATTGATATGTTTTTTAAAGGGACTTGGGTTGCATATCATATATTGGAAATGGGACTTGGTTTCATATCATAGATGTAATATGAATTATGCAACCTCAAAATCTTGTGGCCCAATTATTTCTACCACTTCCTTTTCCAACAGATCAAGAGATGAATTTACCAAAAACAAAATTCTAATTATTATCAAACTGCTCAGCAAGGAGATCAAACAAGAAATTAAAGTAATCAAGGAGATTGTAAAAGAAATTCAAGTAATCTCAGCGCACCAACGGAGACTCAAGTCATTCATTATAATAGAATGAATCTGAAAGATGAAACATGATTAAAATGTGACAAAAGTTTTATTAAAATGTAATCTCCAGTCTCCCAAGGTAAGTCAGAAAGGTTCAGTTGCAGAAAGAGTCGATATTTTTACCCTCTCATCGTTCCTTGGCACCTCTCAGCGTTGCAATCTATCAAATTTAGAAATGGAAATAAAATATTGAAGCTTGACTAAAGCAATATTAAGCCTTAAAACAGAAGAGTAATTTTATCCCAATATGATGGATCCATTGTGTGTGAAGTAGTGGATTTATCTTGGCTTTGCTTTCGTTTCACTTAAGACAAACTGTGTTTTCTTCATATAATATGTAGTTTTCATCCATTGTTTCGAGGTAACCCGAGAATCCAAGTGGATATCAGTGAGACAAAAGCTTGGAAACATCGGCTCACGATAAAAGGCACATAACATGCAGGTTAGGGTCCGAAGTGATAAGAAGCCTAAAAAATAAACTCTCAAACAACAGCTTGCAGTATGTAGCATGTATCACTCTATGGAGTGCAATATTTGAGCATTTATGAAGTATTTATGATGATGTGTTAAGTATGTTGGCTTTGGTTAATTTTATGTCTAATTTGTAGCTTCCTCAATTATAGAAAATATAAGCATAAATATATGTTTATTATCTTATTTCTATGCTTAGCACACCAATAATATTAATATTGTTGCTGTTAATAATCTATCAATATAGGATATCTCCAAAATCTGACTTTTCACTTCCGCAAATTTCAACCTTCCCGGTTTCCGCACTTTAGCGGAACGAACAACCCTTTCCTACTTTTAGCGGATCGTGGAAGTCATCTTATCGACTTTTGAGACAAATTTTCTGCACTTTTTTATTTCCGGTTCGGATTTCAGAAGTCGGCTCCTCGACTTTCGAAATTGAGTTTCGAAAGTTTTCTGATTTCTGGTTCGAGTTGCGAAAGTCGACTCGTCGACTTTCAATATCCGTAAATTCAATCTTTCTGAACTTTCGGTTCGAATTGCGGAAATTGGAAAAAAGACCTGTTCGATTTTGAGGTCTATAAACAAATAGTGCCATCAAAAAAGGTCTATAAACAAACAGTGCAGAGAGTTTATTGCGGTAAAAATTCAATATTTTTACGCTCTCAACGTTCCTTTGCACCTCCTAACGCAAATGCTAATATAATCACACGCCAAATAATTAATCTCCATTATATTAATACACTCAAAGGATCGTGCATAATATTTCAATTATTTATTACAAAGAACAATTAAACGTGAATGTTCTCTTTTAATGTTCATGGCGTCGCCTTTTCATGGTGCTTTGTTTGCAATTAAATTTTTTCAACTTGAGCTATTTCTTTGCTATTTTAATATTGGGAATTATAATAAATGTGAGGGTTTAACAAGGTCCACATGTGTCAATTCAAAGGAATAGGGGCATTAATGAGTCGACAATATAATGATTTTTTTCCTTTAGAACAATAATGCATTTTTATTACCTCGATGTGGATACCAACTTGTCCCTTTGATAACATATAGCACCTTGATCTGGGAGTCAAGTGCATGGCACCACGCATGCCGGGGCCTTTAAATCCCCTCCCAAACACCTTGGCACTTCATTGTGAGTGGGTGAGGACATCCCTTCCAAAGCTGGATGAGAGCCAAACTTGTTCCATCACCATTAATTCTAGTTTTGATGGCGATTGATTTCGATCATGTGGACATTGAGATTGTAGAACATAATTGGTTAAGGTGGTGAGATATGGACACAGGAGGGAGCATTCAATGGCTCTCTTCCATGCTTGGTGGTATTTGTCTCTGGTTTTTCTCCTCGGCTCCGCTCAATTGGTTCTCCCTGCAACACAGATTTTTTAGTTTGCTTCTGATCTTGCAGAAGTTCTACTCCTACTCGTTTCATAATCCTACTGTGGTTTCTATTATGTAGAGGAAAAGAGGAACCCCGAGGAGAGGCAGCATTGGCCAAGGGAAAACTCAGTGTGGCTTAAGATTGATGGTCGAGGAAGGATATGAAGATGAAATCTCCATGCATATCCAAGTCTTGATCGATGACTAGGAGACTCGTCTAGTTAACGAAGATCTTGACACTGGTAGGGGTGGCGGGAAAATCAACCACTACTGGCTCATTAAAAATATGATGGGAAATCCGATGGAGGATATGTTGGGAAACTGGAGCTCGACACACAGCACGATGCTCTTGGCCAAATCCAAGCTAACGGACCTAGACAACTAGCTCAATAGCCTGGATGCCACCTTTTTCTGGAAGCACCTAGCCAGCGGGAAGAGACTAGCTAGCAATACGAAGGTGGGATGTGGCAGCACAACGGGTGGAAAGTCAATGAAAAGGGCTTTGCTCCAATTTAGATGGAAGCTACCAGCATTCCTTTTCCCATCCCCCTACCATCGAATGCGATAGTGAGGAACCAAGCGGCAAGTCTTCTCCCCTTCTAGTAAAAAGTCCTACTACCAACTCTGATGATACGGGATGGGGATGCCCCATCCTAGAGGAGGATCCCCCTCCATAATTTGTGGTTATTTCTCCTTTGAAGGCTCTTCCTCTCTCGGACTTGGATTTCCATTTCAAGTATTTCTGTTACAGTATGTTTTTTAGTTTTCTGTTAAAAACATTGATGAACTGCAGAACAGTGAGGTACAGGCCTATTTTTTGGTCTCCTATGCTAGTAAGATTTTTATGTTATGACATAGAAGACGGGTATATAATTTTGAATGGTTAGGCTAGTGGTTTCACTATTTAAGGCCACCCTAGAATCAGCATGGACATATAATTTTTTATTCCTCTAGTTAATAGAGTTTACAGCATTACAAAAAAAAAGATAACACAATTTTTATTGAATTTCATGCATGTTATGCACATAGAAAAAATGAGATATTGCAATATGATTATTTTGGTGAATTTATGTTTTGACTTGGTTTAATATAATATGAATAAGGTCACATGATAATAGAAAATGATAATTAATTAGGGTTATAACTGCCACGGTGATATTTATAAGCGAAATTACTCAAAATTGTACAATGGAGCAAGATTGAGCGAATAATAGTGCAGGTCTGAAACGCGTTTCCATCCTTTAAGAGCCACGATCCTCGTTGAAGTTGGATCAATAATATTAGTGTCAAAATTCCTCTAACTCTACATTGAATAATGTGTGCAATCATGTATCAAGGAGATTTGTGGTTTTAATTGAGTTGGATATCTATGTAGATAGTTTCGATAGAAGAAGATGGGATCAATCGTGGATCCATCCTATTCCTTGATCCAAACTTATTTCACAACTGAGATGACCTAACATGATGAGAAATCCCAACTTCAACAACTCTATTATCTCAAAATATGAACTTAAAATCCCAACTTCAACAATTCTAATGTTTGGAAATCGAACTATTTCTAATTCTTGAAGAAAGATGCACTTTAAAATTAATGGGAGGAATGTTACACCAAAATATCATCATCACCATGAAAATGAGATATGTTCCTCTTAATTTTCCCTAATCCCTAGAGTATGAGTGCCAAATTGCTTGGGAAATAATTTCTACGCTTTAGTTTGCAAGTTTTGCAGCAGTGACGTAGTTCTCCTGTTTACAACAGGTGTCAAACCTTTGTTGACGCACCTTGTACATTGACAAGCTGCATCATTGACTCCTGTTTCACTCATATAGCATGCATCACCCCTTAGTAACACATGTTTATCCTTATCAAAGTACAACACTGCTCATTCAAAGGAAAAAAAACAGAATATTCAAGAGGCTTCTAGAAAGAAGCTCTCATGGAGGCTTATCCCAACATATTAGCATGAGTGGAAGTCGAACCCCTAACCTCTTGGGATGATCCCTTAACCTTCTCCATGGAATTCTCAACTCCCTCTATCCTCTTTGGACCATATATGCAAGGTCAACCCTCATGGTTGAGGGAGGAATGATAGAGCACCCAAATGTTGTTGAAATACTCCTTGAGTTGAGTTTCCCTTTTCCATTAGAGACAAGGTTGGATCTTTCAGGCAAATACTAGTGGAAGAAATTGCAATTTCAAGGAGATGGTTCTAATCTCCCCTTTTGTATTCTTGTTAATGTAATAATACATACTCTTTCCATAAATATTTGGTGTATTGTAGATACTATAGAACTTGTTTCTTTGACCACTTGTTTAGATTAATTAGTATTACATATTGCTTTCACTTCTTTCCACTTGTTTGTCTTGTATTATTTTGTAGCTAGATATTGAACATCACATCAAGAAGGGAGAAATCATCATAATTGCAAGGTGAGCAATCTGTTTTATTTTTTTGTTTTGATTAATCTAGGAAAGTGTATTCAAATTTTTTGTCATTGTGTTCTAGATTCAAACCATTTAGAAAAGAGAACTTTGTCCTTGTCTGCATAGACAAAGTCTCTTGAAAAAAAATTGTTCACTCTATTGGGGATCAAATCCATAGTCTTTGAGTTGTTTAGTTTGTAATTTTGATTTCCTTTTTGTCCTCTTGGATCTATTTAATTTACCTTGTTTCTATTTGGATCTACTTTTCTTAGTCACTAGGTGATCCAGTATCACTCTGGGATCTTTAGCTCGTTCAATTACTTGATTTTTTTTTGATAATATTTCATTTCTAATCCTTACTTACGTCTGTCGCAGTTGGGTTGTGATTGTCCTGCGTCATTGGTAAGTTGTTGCAAGGCTTTATTTGTGGTAACAGAGCGACACCACTGCATGTTTCTTCATGGCTACAGTGTGTCACCACCACACTTTTCCTGTGGTCATACTGCATCATGGAGGAATAATGCATTGGTGTACAGTGGCAGACTACATCACTGTAAGTATTCATGAAATATGGGTTCACTTCTCTTGCTTTGATTACTCACTCTTGCTTTGATTACTCAATTTCATTTCTAGATAGATTCATTGTCTGTTGCAATTGTTATTCTATCCAAGATTGGTTTTTACCTTTGATATTCTAGTTGTTTTTTAAGATTTGATTTATATAAGCTTCATGGTCATCTTTGGTGTAAGTTTTTTTTCTTGGGATAATTGTTTGCCTCTTTAGGTCTCTGATTATTGTTGATATTCACAAAAAATGAAAAGATCTTTTGTTTCCATACTAGCTTAGAAAAAGATCTTTATTTTCATTATCTTTGTTAGATTTGAAATATTTACAAAAAAATATTCAAAAATAAATTATGTTTTTACCTAGTCTTGTTTTGATTCAATTTTGAGTTTTATATTAAGAAAAAGAAAAGGAAAAAGAAAATACTTTTCGTCGCATGCATAGTTAAATATTTGAAGTGTTTTTTCTTGTCTGGAAACATTGATTAGATCCTTTCTTCATTTCGGTGTAGATCTATTGTTCATTATCATTGAAGCAAAAGGAACTTGACTTTTTGTTATTGTCTTGAAAATTGAAGGATTTGGTTTGATATAGGTTCATATTGCATGTTACATTTTGCATATTCGATTTTGCATCTTGGGAAAAAGAACCTTCTACTCTCTCTTTAACTAGGGAATTTATTGAAACAAAAGAAAATTACTTGCATATTATTATTGCATGGTTTATGAGTCTAGTCTTCACAGCATCTTGTCCATCTACCGGTATAAGATAGAATCAAGTGATAGTTAAGTTAAAAAAAATTAGCAAGATTGTGTGTTAGGTTAGAGATGTGCTTCGGTGTATTTAAGCATAGGAGCTGTCATTATTTTTCTATATTGCACCCTGGGGACTATGTGGTTCTTTCATGTACTAGTCAGTATATAGAAAAACCTAATCCAGGTCGTTCCCAGGTGCACGCTGGGGACAACAGTCGACTAAATGAGTCGAGTTCTGTTATGGAAAAAGCATATAAAAAGGACAGCAAAGAAGGAATACACTCAGGTCGACAGAAAGTATATGGATGGACAAAATGCAAGAATTCAAACCAATTTATTACATATTCTCCATAAAAAATGGAGGAATCAAAATTGTTCATATATTACATTAGTGTGCATGCTTATATAGGATGTTGAGACGCTTGGGTGACTACCCATTACGTTCAGTTACAAAGAATTTATAATGGTTAAGAAGCTCAATCGTGGAGGTGGAAATTTCGAGGCGAACCTGTCGAAGAGAACTTGTCGAGACTGATCTATCGAGGCAGACCTATTGAGGCGAACCTATCGAAACAGACCTGTTGAGGAAGGGGAAGCAGTCAAAGTGCTAGGCTTTGTCGAATGCTTGACAACCTACCAACTACTGGTTGCATCATTCCTCCTTCCTTAAGAAACAATGGTCTCCATTGTGTATTTGTTAAGGTGAGGAAACTTGTTTGCTACTTCATTAGTAGAATACTATTTTCCTTGCGCTCGAAGTTGTCTAGCTTTAGGCACTCGAAACAAGGGAATGGATTTCATCCTTGTATGGCATATGTGTCGTCCCACAATGGTGTCTCAAAGAAGAGGTTCTTGAACATATGGATGGATGTATTCGGGTTTTATTGTCTCGAAGTCATTTTGTTCCAACAATGGTGCATGGTATGGTCGAAGTAGATCTACATTGAAAACCGGATGTAGGCTAAGGCATGTAGGAATGTCAAGTTGAAAATAATTTTCTCCAATATGTTTAAGGATACTATATGGACCATATCGCAATGGTTTCATATTTATGTATGGACCAGTGAAGCGCTCCTTCTTTATATGTAACTAAACCTAATCCCCAATTCGGAATGAATGAGGAATACGATGCTTGTCGTGTCGGGCCTTAGCTTTTGCATTTGCTTGTTGAAACATTTCATGTGCTTGCTTCTGGATGTTGTAGATTTGATATATGAACTTCAATGCTTTCTCCACTTCTCGTCCTTCGAAGTTGGTGTCGTTCGAATGTGTCGAGGAACTGATTAAGTCGATAAGCACCGAGGGTTGAAATGCGTAACAGATCTCAAATGGACTCTTGATCGTAGAGTTGTTTTGAGCATGATTGTAGCTGTGTTGTATGTATGTAAGGTTGTCATCCCATGTTCAATGATGCTTTTGGTTATACATGCGAAGAATTTGTACGGCTAAGCAATTTCCAACCTTCGTATGTTTGTGGATGGAAGGATGTCGACAAAGAAAGTCTCATGTCGAGCTATTTCCAGAGAGTTTTCCAAAAGGTGTTGACAAATATAGAATCTCTATCGAAAATAATGGTCTTCGGGAGGCCATAATGTTTCAACACATGTTCAAAGAAGAGTTGAGCAATCTGTTGTGTTGTCGTAGTCTTCTTGCATGGTATGAGTATATCCATCTTGGAAAATCTATCGACTACTACTAATATCGCGTCATGTTGATGTTTGGTAGTAGGATATCCCATCAAGTAGTCCATAGAAATATATTCCCATGGTCGACTAGGAACTGGAATGGGTGTGTACAGTCCTTGTCGTCGATTCGACAGTTTAGCAATGGCACAAACCATGAATGATTTAATGTACTTGTTGACATCAGATTTAAGTGAAGGCCAGTAAAAATATTTTTGGAGGATAACAAGTGTTTTTGCGACTCCAAAATGTCCTGCAGTCTTGTTGTAGTGCGCATCCCAAATGAGCTTCTGTCGGTGCTCACCGGTCGATACACAAAGTTGTCCAAGCTTGTATAGCAAGGTGTCTTTCAGGAAGTAGTCGGTAGTCGACAAAATTTCATCTTGGAGATGTCGATAGATTGTAGAGAAATCACAATCTACCAAATACAATTGTGGCTAAGTAGTGGTGTCATAACCCTTCGTACTCATTACTATAGACAATAAAGTAATGGGTGGTCTACTGAGACAATCGGCTGCGGCATTGGATTTGACTTTTTGATACTTAATTACCAACTAAAATTGCTGTGGGTAATTAATCCACTTGATTTTTCGGGTTGTTTGTAATTATATGATCAAGGAAGATCATACTTGAGCCCAGTCCAAGCATGGGTAGAAGGGGATTGTGAGAAAATCAGTTCTTTGTGGCAAGATATTAAAGGCTTCCATGTTTGTGATCTCTTATATCATTATAGCTACATTCTGATGAAGTTAACGACTTCTACTTAGTTCATCATTGACGTGGTTTTGTATTGGATCATTTCCAAAGACAAAGGGAGAAGCCCTAGCATGAATAATATGTTAAGGTGGCTTCACTGGTGGTATAATTTCAGTTGACCTATTTCTTTTATTATGCTTAGACTAGGTAGGTAGGTTGAATAATATATTGCATAAGCATTTGATTTTGTCATTTATTTTTACCAATGGATTGCACTTTCTAGTTATTCAAAGTGTGTCTAGGTCTACAGGTCCTAGAATAAGCGCATGTTCCACAGTTGGAGCTAGTTGTTTCCCTCAAGACACTCTGCAGTGTGCCATACTAGTTTGCCACATAGGATGGGTACCTTTTTCTATGTAAAGTCCCAAGTTTGGGCTTGATTTATGTAGAGTGTTGTTCTAAAGGGGCTCAAGACTCATGGTATGGTCATGATAGATCTCCTTAGTGGCATTGTGACTTCCCCTTGATGGGTAGAAGCCCCCCGTTATGTTGGGAAATTTATGCCCTGGGTTGGTGTCTGGTGTTTCTTGGATGAATCCACTTGAACACATGGATTAGGGGCTCCTAGGCACACTCATGTATGATGATTTGTAGAAGGTGATTACCTATTCAAGGGTTGGCATACCCATTTTAACACACCTCATTGTGCCCATTTGGACTTTATTTTATTATGTATTGACCCTCATCTTAACTCAAGCAATCCAAATTGATGATGATGACATCCTTTGAAGAAGCCATACCATCTAAAGGAGGAGGGTGTTGAGGGAAAAAACACAATGATGTGGTTATATGGGGCATGACACCCTCCTCCCATGCTTGACATGTTGATGTTTTATATAGCTTCAAAATATATTTGTATTGCATTTGATCATGTAATAACCCTAAAAGAATAATGCTAAAACATACCCTCAAAAATTCAAGTGAAAATAAAAAAAATCAATGCCATAGAAATCACTGGGTAAAATTGCCCTAGTCACTAGGTAAAACTGCCCCAACACTGGGTAAAGCTTCCCCAATGAAGTCATCACTATAGTGAAAAAGTCAGCCATAAAAGAGTGAGAGAGAGAGAGAGTAGATAGAGGAAGATTTATCTTATCTTTCTATTTGGGGTATCTCCTATAAGAAAGCTTCAGCTCTTCACTATATTAACATTGTACTTTGTTGATGAATATATACTAAAGAAGTTTTGTTCAGTTTTATTCCCCAAGGGGGTTTCCCAGGATAAATCTTTGTGTATCTTTCTGTATCTTTCTGTATGTTGTGAATGTATTTCTTTAAGTGATCCTTATGCATGTTGTTATTTTGATATGATATAATATCGATTGAAGATTGACTAACATAAATGCTTAAGTAGAAATTTCAACACGACGTTTCATCCAGGTTGCAGTAATTTATCATATTTTATCATTATTTTATGATGTACAAGGTTTAGTGCTCGACTTGTGGCTGAGAAACCCTAAAATACATTGAAAAATCATTTTAAGTTATTTTAGACATTTTAGGTTGGTCGGATTGTAAAGAAGGTTAAGTTGGCCTAAGTCACATATAAAAAAAGAAACTCTTGATTTTAACACAATATCATGGGATTAAATAAAGTTCTCTTCTTATTTATTCTTGTCTAGTTTGGATAGTGGTGCACACCCTCGTCTTGGAAATCTTTAAGCTTCAATGTGGTATTTTCTTGGTGTTTGAGTTTGATAATTTATCTTGCATGGATTTTTTAAGGAAAAGGAGTCTTAGGAGGTTATTATTCTATCCCTTTTTCTTTGTATAGGTTAAGATATATGGTTCTCTTTCTCTTGCATTGTCGGAGACAACCAAGGTAAGAGTAAATTATATTTTGTTTATGCATAAATTCTCTATCTAGTAAGTGAGACATCCTGTTCTGGAGGGTCTCTCTTGTTAGGCCTTTGGAAATTATTTTTCCCTAATTGGGTCAAGACCAACACAACCCAAGGTTTCTTGGTTTTTTCCTAATCCCTCAAAATAGGATTATCGGTTTTTGAGAGGAACGCTAACCACGATTCCTCACTAGCGTTGAAGGGAAAATACTCGAGTCTTTATTTCCCTCATATTCACTTGGAATTCTTGTATCTAATTTATGTACTATATATTGTTAAAACTACCAAAAAATCATATACTATGAAAAACTCTAAAAATTATATATTTTTGCAAAATTTCCAAAACCATTTATTTTATGCCCTAGATTAATTTAATTGAGTTTTTTTTAAATATTCAATTGCAATACTTAATTTCAAATTTAGAATAAATTTTGAAAAAAATCATAGAAGTTGAAAATATTGGGAAAAAGTCAATTTTATACCCTAAATGAGGTGTCGTCATCCTAGGGTTAGGTGACGATAGTTCTATGGGAGTGTTTCAAATCTATTTATTTATTTATTACAATTCCATATCGAATAAAGAGTCAAACCCAAGGGGTTTGAGCAAGTTTGGGTGAAATTCTAGGTCACCCGGGAGGACCTTAGGGGGATTTAAGGCCAAGGAATTTTCTGGTTTTATTTTATTAAAATAAGTTGTAGTGTTGTAGCTTAAATAAAATCCAAATTATACCTTTCATCCACCAAATCAAGTGCTCCCAAGGGGGGATAAGTGTTCCCTTTGTGCTAATCGAAGGGAGGTAAAGTTTTTGCAATTTCGACGATTGGTTTGAGAAATATCTTCAATTTTAACGCTGAATTTTACTATAGAAAATCACACCAAAAAGTTGTATACCTTTATGGTAAATTAGTGCTAAATCAAATGTTTCATCCATTAAAAAAAATGCACCCTAGGATTAATAGGTGTGCTCCTCATTGCTAGTCATCAGGAGGTAAAGTTTGCATGTTTTCAATGGTTGCTTTGGGAGATATATCCACTTTTCTATTATTATTTTATATTGTAGAAAATTGAACAAGTGAGTTGCATCTTCATAATTATATCTCCTACCCTTCCAATTCTAATGGTTCATTTCACTTACATTTCATTAACTCCATTAGGAACTAGTCTACTGACGATGGGAATGTTTTATAGGATATAATTTTCTTTTGTCATGTCAGTACAGGTTTATCCTTACCTCGTTTGGGAGCCTCCCATGTCCCAATGAGCAGGGTATAAATAGGAAATTGGTTATGTCGAGGTGACAGTGGGTGTACTTCCTTGAATATTTTCCAATCGTAGCACTAGGTTCACATATTTCGACTGGTTCCACATACCAAATTGGTTCCACTATCTTTAATCATGGAAGAGTGCTAGTTTTGTAGGTAACATTTTTTGGTTTCGTTGCCAAGGACCAATCAGTTCCTCGGTTGATTTCGACGACATATATCAACATATTGGATGTACAAAGTCTAGGTGATTTCTATTTGTTTATTTGATAAGGTTTTTGTTGAAGGATTAACTTTGCAGGTCTTATTTGGAAACTCCAGTTAAAAAGGTTTTTTTGAAGTCTGGTAATGCTGTAACATTTTTTGGCTAAGTCGAAGTCCTATCTCTTTGCACAAGCGACAAATTTGGTGAGAAGGTTGAGGTAAGTTTGTGTTTTTTACTTTGGTAAGATTATTATTGAGTACTAACTTAACAGTTCTTATCTGGCGACTCCACCAATGAAAAAACAACACATAAGTGCATTGCAAAAATATAGTCCTCAATTATTGATCAATTGTTGAGTGTAAAAGGTGAATGCATCCATTAGTTGAGAATAAATAAAGTTCATCTTACCGACTCCATTAAAGAAGTTTATATGACATGGAGAACATTTATAAGTCTCATTGAAACTTAATGGCTCCTTGGATCTTTCGAATATTTGCACTCCCACTCATGAAGAACCAAACATAGATCTGTGGTAAGTCCCAAAGTTTTATGATGAGGAGGATTCAAGTTAAACTTATCTTATCACATTTTTCAAATTTACAAGAGAAAATGTCATTCGTATGAACATGACATGATGGGTTGCCTCTTAGCAAGCTTCAAATGGTATACCTTGAGTTGGTATGGATCTATTGGAGAATGAAAATTCACATATTTTGCAGTGTTTTTGGGAACATTTTGTAAAGATTGGTGTCCTAATGCATTGACCAATGGATACCTACTATTCAAGGGCCCAAGAATTTCTATGAGACACAATATATTGTTCAAGAAGGTCCTATACCACCCTTGAAGGAAGAGAAGCATTATAGTCCATTGATAAAAGATGACATGGCATTTTATGATGAGATACATGATTGGTTTGATCCATTGGATTTTATTTGGAATCCCGGGATATCATAATCAACTCTGTGGTTATGATCTAGATAATAATGATTTGAAGAGAATTCCAAATTTTCATCCATATAGGGATTTGACTGATTGGCATGTTATATCGTTTATGAAGATGATTTCATACTTAAAAGTGGTTCATGAAGCTATCAAGATGAATATGTTCATACTGTTTCTCGACATGTCGAATGATGACATATACGAATGGTATGAAAGGATTCTAGAGAAAGGATTTCACTCGCTCAAGCATTTATTGGGGTTTTTTGTGACAGATGGGGTCCTTATCTCAAAGGGGATATTAGACATCTCATGGATGATGAAACCTTTATCTCATTAGAGGAAGATAGTGATGAATATCAATATCTAGAAAGATCTCATGCATGAGTCATTATCGAAGAGTCTTTTGTTCAAAATTTTATTAAGGAAGTTAAAAAAGACAACATATCAAGTCCTATGATCCAACATGGAAGTACTTTGCTCCAAAAAATGAAGATCAGAATGTCCTTGATGAAGTCCAATAGAAATATTTTGATGAAGAAACATATGAATATCAACAAGCTATAATTGGGGAAAATGGTAGTATTTTAGTGTGTGACGAACCAAATTATTATTATTGGAGATTTATTGGACCTCTCATTTATGATTCTTTGAGGGTCGGTAGTATTGTTCTTAAGCGTTTTGGGAACATAGGTTCCAAATTAGATGCACAATATTTTTTTATACCATGAAAAAGTGAAGAGGGTGCCAATTTGGATAAGACAAACGATTTTATGCTTTTATGGGACCATGTAAAGCAACTAAGATAATATGACAAAGGAGCAACAGAGAGTGCTCATTAAACTTGATCTTGAAATCAGGTTCAAATGAGTCTTGATGTGCTTGATACTTCAAACCATGTGAAGTAGACTCAGCTTCAGATGAGAGGAGCATGCATCCAAGCAAATGCAAGAGGTATCCATCATTTCTAATATTGTGAGGAGATGTGTATGTGATTGAGCAAGAAGGAGGAGGAGGCATGGGACCATGGAGAGTGAATGCTTGAGCTCCATAATCTGACAGATTCCAAAAAATATCTGTGAAATCACAAAATGTAATATCAACAAATCATAAGAATATACTGACATCGAATCCCCAACAGCAATTTTGAAAGAGCCTTGAGGTGCTTGATTTTTCTCATCAAAACTCATGAGATTAGCTACAAACCTGACTGAGAGGTCTTGAATCTCTGAATTTGAGCCAATTAAGGTGAGAAGCTCAGTGGAGAGTTCTTCAACAGTGGAGTTTTGATACCGTATTATATTCTGACAGGAAGATCTTGGGCCAAAAATAGCCTTCACATAGATTGCACAAGAAAAATAAGAGAATAATAATTGAAGAACAATATGAGAAATCTTCCATTAACTATATTTAGTAATACAATGGTGTTAAAATAAATAGAATTCCAACAATGTGGATAGGATTCGAATCTACCAACTAAACCTGACTGAATGGTTAACTAAGAGTGTCTAAATCACCGCATGGGAGCAACTAGTCTAACTCCTAATGTCTAAATTAGTCAATCATCCGTTAGAACTAGTTAAACCAGTTAAATTGATGAGGTAGGTGGAAAAAGGTGCCACTTCCCCATGTAGCCATGCAAAACTGGCACTAGACTAATTGAGAGTGATCTAACTGAATGTAACTGGAGGTTGACTCAGCATAACTGCTTGCCTACCACAACCAACTGGTGGAGGTTGTCGGTGGCACTCAGAGTGGGGTACTATAATTTAGGGATTGGTCTCAGAGGCACATCAACTCATACATGCACATGCAGTAATTGGCAGATAAACTCTCTATATGTTCCCCACATTGTAATATAGTAATAAAGTTCCCCTAAGTTAGACAAGATGATCAATTAGACTATATATGGAAAAAGGAGACAAAGAGAGGATTAATAATAATCCTAACAAGTTTTGGACGATGAACTTAAAAGTGGTCAAATCTCGATTAGGTATGACTACATGTATATTACTAACTTCCCCATACGGCCATGCTTCTGATTTTTCTTTTCATTTATAATTTGATGGTACTAAACATATGGTTAAGTATGAGGCTCCTTTGCATGGATTTGAGTTAGATAAAGTTGTGGTATTAAATTGTTAAAGATTATTGGATGGTTGATTATGGAAGTAGGGTTAATTGGAAAGCTAGCCTTGAGTAGATCTACATTTTATTTCTACATGGTTGTACCCCAAATCCCTATATTCGTCATGTATCAAGTCTTTTGAGATTTTTACTTGCCATGCCAAAAATGGTTCAGTTAATCTCCAGTGAAGGGAAAAACCACTACATTTTACATCTTCATACATGCGAGCTTAATATTTGATTATGTAAAAACCTCAAAGAAAACATAACTTATATATTATTTACCCTCGCATTTGTGGGACACATTCAAAGCAAGCATTAGGTGCTACCAGTTGAATCTATTCACTATTGGGAACAATTTAGAGATATTTTATTGGTTGTCCACAATAATTATCAAATTGAAAATATTTAATATGAATTTACATATCTTCATAAAAGGTAAAATGAATTCATGGACGATTTATGTTTAAGGTTTCTAAAAATTTATCATAGGTTTCATAAGAATGATAGGTCGTTTAAGAAATAATTACGAGAAAAGTTTTAATATCTTCCTTTGATTTGAAGAAGAAGATGATTCCCAAGGTCAAGTTGAAAACAAAACCACAAATATCTTACCCTCGTGTGTCTATGATCCAAACCCATTACATTTATCATTAGATGAAGCGAAACCGTGGCTTAGAAGGTACCAATATAAAAATTATTTTTGAAGAAAGTTTTACCCTAGGCATAAGTATTGCCTTATACCCTTATAACAACTTTCCAAAATATGTGCCTATAGACATTCTCACCTCTTTGTCACGTAAGACACATTCACCGAACCTAGTAGTATGTGAGATTATGGTTGCGTACCTTCCTCAACCAATATTGAATAATGAAGAAGGGAAAATTGTGGACTTGACTAGTGAAAATTATGATGTTACGTCCTTACCAATTACTTCTCTGCATGACATTGAAATCTCCCTAGATATAGAAGTCGATCATGTTCTTTCCCCAATCTTACACAATTTTTAATCTTATTTTGAAGAACAACATGAGGCAATACTTTTGAAGAATGTATTCACTAATGAAATCATAATTGAAGCTACTGAAAATCTGAGTAATGAGTCAATTATACAAGAAAAAATGAATCCTTAATGTATTAATGGGACTCACTTTACATAGTGTTGAATAAAGCAATGTAAGATACAGTAGGAGTACCTTAATTAGCCTAGCTGATCTTCATGCTTTATAGGAAAGTTTTTGCTACTTATTTTGATATTGTTTAATAACATACTTCAGCTAGTTGACCTTTATGATCACTAGTTAACTATCTTGGTTTAAAAAGTTAAATTTCATTAACAAGATAGCATGAGAAGAAAGACTTTGTATTCTATTTTAGTATTATATTATTTAGTTTAGTTAATATTCTCTATAAAATCTAGAAGGGAAGGTTGATGGAACATTAAAGAGGGCAGTTGAGGAGACTCTGAGAAATGTGCATGGGAATTTGATAAATCAAGAGGAAATAATGACGAGGGGTGGCTTGATCTTGGAAGAAAACCTTTTTCTTGGAGGAAAGAGGGTTAAACAATTTAGGATATACTGTATTGAATGGTTTTTTAATGTTTGGATACTAGTTTGGTCTATTATTTGTCATTGTTATTGGAGCTTCAACATAGAGGGATAGGAAACCTAAGTTTTCTTGGAGCTAGGTAGGCGGATAGGTTGCTTGTACTTTCTTCAGAGCATTAAACCCTGTATGGACAAGGAAAATATGAAGAATATAGACTCGTAAATCACATAGATTTAGAGGTATTTCTATTTCCCTCTTGTTAACCATGAATTTTTGTTATTTAACTTATAAAGAAACAGTTGGAAACCATATTATTATTATCTATTCAATATAAATTAAGATTTGTTTGTAGTAACATTTCTTGTTGTTAGTCATTCATTACAACTACAAATTAGCGAGTTCATTTCATGGCCTAATTTACAATTAACAATAGATGAAAAAAGATGTTTATGTTGGAAGTTAGTTCTCTAAATCCTTAATACAATAGCTTAGCATGAACATTAGGAGTATAAATTGTAAATTATAGAACACATTAATGGGTTATAACCTTGTAGGGTGCTACACCTATTGCAAACAAAATAATACGTTAAGCTCTATTAGTTAAAAATTGGAATGACTTTAGACCTTTAATAGTGCAAGTCCCAACTATAAACTTAATCACTTCTTTAATCAATCTAGTTAAAATAATAGTTACTACTGTGCAACATCATATCTAGTAGCAGTAGAACACAAAACATCACCCATTAAAGAACCAACATCATTGGTTTTTTACTTTGAATTAGTTTATTATGTTTAGAAAATTGAACGACCAATGTCTTCACTATCATATCCAATTGTTTAAGATCTAGACATGGTTTATATGTTTGTGATCGATATAACTTAATTCCCCAATTTCCACTAAAAACCTTAGTAAAAAAATCATTTAACTAAACATTTTCTTATAAAATTGAAAGATAAAAAATTTAAATAAACAAATTAATAAAAATAAAATTATACCACCTTTCTTTTAAATTCTTTGCCACTACTTTTAAAACAATAGTCCACCCATACATCAAGAAAGACACCCATCTCTTACTTTGATTTTCCTAATTACAACCTTTAAATTATCATGGTTATGATTTTATGTTTCAAATTATGATTTGATTTCCCTAATTATTACCTTTTTCTAATTTAGCATGACTATGATTTTATATTTCAATTAATCTGTAAGTATATGATGTTAGAAAATAGGATCGTGAAGCAATACAAATTAAATAATTAAACAAGATGCAAATATTAAACACATTACAAGAGAGACACATATATAACGTGGTTCACCCAAGATGGGCTACGTCCACACATAAATTGTCAGTCCTTTATTATTATAGCATCCAAAAAGATGAAGGGATACAACCTCGCTGCATTTTCTTTTCACTCTCTCACACAATCACATAGATTGTTTAACAATGCTTCAATACAATACACAACCGTATTACAATGTTTTCCTTTTATAGGGGAATTACCATGAGAAAATACTACAGGTCACCCAATACCATGGGTCTGAAAACTGTTGGCCAACAAACATCCCAAAAATTTCTTTAAGGGGATTTGCCCTCAAACCCCCTTTCTCATGGGTGTTGCCCCTGGATCCCCACGAGGGGACGATGTCCTCCCGCACCCCCCAAATGAGATGAGTGTATAGTAAAAAATGGGGTACAAACATAGCTGAACAATAACATCTCCAATATATAGAAGATCAGGCTCCACAACCAACATATGAAAACCAAAGTGTTATAAAAAACTAGTAATGTTTATGGAACACCTCTACATAGCATCATTAGAGATATACATTTTAATAAATTTTATATGGTTTATTGTAATAGACACATACACACATGCGAATGCACACACACACATATAGACAATACAATGTATGATCTATTGTACTACCCACCCACACACACACATATAGACGATATAATGATATTCATGATGGTGTGATTTTATAAGCATTGATTGGTCACAAGGCCAATGTATGTTCCTTGGTTTTCCATTTAATATTTAGCTTAATTTATTAACTAACTAACTAATTATATTTATATTTATGTTTGTAACATTGCTCTTCTTTTAAAATTTGCTTTGTCCTCAAATCAATGGTAACAAAGGATGCAGCTCTCGGAAATGTTTTGATTCCCAAGTTAAGTCTTCTTCAAGAAGATTTTTCCATTTAATAAGGTACTCCTTGATTACTTGAGAGTGCAATATCTTCTCCCTCGCTGAAATAGTAGCTTCTAGCTCCAAAATGATTCGTCCTTCATCGTCCAACATAGGAAGCATTGTTTACACATTCTGATGTTTCCCTAACACATTTTTAAGGCATGATACATGAAAACCATTGTGGATATGACTCTCATTTGGTAACTCCAATCCATAAGCTATGTGGCTAATTTTTCTGTTGATTTGATATGACAATCCATTAAAATTTGGAACTAATTTATTTTTTCCTTGTTTTTTAAGAGATAATGGTTTATAGGGATAGAGTCATACAAATACCCAATCTCCAATTTTGAACTCTCTTTCCATTCAATGTTGGTCAACTTCTTGCTTCATGCGATTATTGGCAACTACTAGGTTTTACTTGAGTAATTGAACAACTTTATGATTTTTTTCTAAATGATCCTTTATTGATGCAACTTTGCTTGACTTGTGGCTAACTCTTTCCATTTCAGGGGTTCATATCCATAGAGGGCTTGGAATGGTGTCGTTTTGGTTGATGTGTGATGTGGAATTATACCACCATTCAACCAAATGAAACCATTGGAACCATTTATGTTGCTTATAGGTTACAAAACAATGAAGGTAAGTTTCTACACATTTATTGGCAATTTTTGTTTGACCACTAGTCTACAGATGGTAAGGTGAGCACATATTAGTGAATGTCCCAATTGGTTTGCAAAACCTCTCCACAAAATTTCCTTTAAACTTGGCATCTTTATCACTGACAATGATTTTAGGAAACCCATGTAACTTTTAAACATTTTTACATAAAACTTCGGTCATTTGTTTTGCATAATCTATTTTTCTTACCCCAATAAAATGTGCATATTTGGTTAGTTTGTCTACTACCACCAATATTTTATCCTTCCCTTATGACATGGGTAATCCTTAACTGAAATCCATTGAAATTTCTTCCCATTTTTTATTAGGAGTGTGTAGAAAAGTATCCCAAGGGTTAAGACATTTTCACTTTTGTTTCTTTGTGATCTAATTTTATGCAGGAATGCAACAGAATACACAAATAACAAAGATGAANCAATGAGGCTCGAAGGCCTATATATTATTGAGAAACAATGGAAACCCTACACATCCAAAAACCTAACCCTAGGAGGTGAAACGCCAGAATATGGGCCCCGTCAGGTAACTTGGTACATCAATTTCTCGGGGTCGTAACTTTGGCATACTACCTCTGTTTGACACACATGATACATTGTTAGAAATTTCTATTCAAGGAATGCATCCATATATAGCAAATATTGAGTCCAAAATGGACTCATATTTTCCCGACCATTCAATGCCGAAAAAACGTCATTTAGGGCCTCAAAATGGCTCCAAAAGTTTAGGACCCGAAAACTGCTAAAAATAGTAAATTGTGCTACAATCAAGGAAACTGTAAAACTGAAAGAAACAATGGTGGGGGTCCAAGTGGAATAGGGGGGTGGCCACCAATATCCTCCTAGATCACTTTGGAAAATGTCACATTATGCTACATATTTTTTAATATCTGCATTCATCCCCTTCCAAAAGAATGATTGTCTAGAGTTATATAATACATTTTTAAAAACCATAAGTGTCATGCAGTTGGACAATCATGGGATTCTTTAAGCACCTTGGGTTTAAAACTTGAATCTTAGCTTAAATAAATTCTTCCTTTATACCATAATATGTCATTCTTCCACTCAAATTTCGGATATTGATTCACATCATGATTATGGAGCAAGTCTCTAAGTCCTTGGCATACACGGTTCGAATTGCATCCAACCATTCAAGAATTACTATCGCCACTGCAAAAACTTGCACTTCTTCATTGAGAGAGCATCAAACACTATATTGTCTTTTCCCTTTTTATGTAGGATTTCCATATCAAAGTTGGAAATTTTCTCTATCCATTTCTGTTGTTCGGTTTTTGTTGTAACAAGTATTGAATATTGTTATGATCTATACAAATCATAAACTTACTTCCCAAGAGATAATGTCTCCATTTTGTGAATGCATGCATGATGACAAGCATTTCTTTGTTGTGGGTAGATTGTAAGCTTTCCATTTTATTTAGTTTCTTTAGATTTCAAAAGCTATTGGATGTCTTTCTTGCATCAAGACTGCTCATACTCCCAAAACATGAGGCATTTGTTGCCTTTTATCCCTCCTCTTAGGACCCTAACCCGGGTTCATTCCCTTCTACTTAGCACAACAAAGCCCAAGATATCGACCCGACAGAGAAAATGCACGTCGGCAACACCTGTGACGCAGTTGTAGTCTCACCCGAGATATCTTTCTATGGGTAACTACCATAACCAAATTTCTGCAGTTGGGTGTGGGATTTTTGGTACCTTGGTCATTTACCAAGGTGCTCAACCAAGCCCGTGGGTGGATTACTTATGCTTATTATGAACAATTAGACCATGACCCAACTTCTCCTTTTATACTAATATAATAACAACCTCTATGCAACATAAACATATTTTACTTATAATAGTGCGACTGATATACATCTATTCATTCTTAAGCGGATCTAAAAGCATTCATTCAATGCAACAATTATACAAGTAACTCAAACACATTCAACATTCATGCATGTACACATAATCTAACATGGAAACCCATCCAAGAAAAACCACAAAGGTTCTCTTCATCTGGCATGGGAAATATATGCACCTTTTGTCTGTGCACTAAGTTGCAGACTCTGTTCTAGATCTTCTTCTTTATCTTTACAGAATCTTTCTTCCTCTCATGCTCTTTGATCTTCTCTTCTACTCTCTCCCTACTCGGCTCTACTAACAATCCGCACACAACCTGGATTGACTCAACTTCTCCTACACTTCTGTGCACTCAGCTGCATATTCTTCAACTCAAAAGCACTTAGCGCAAAACTAACAGACAACAAAATACAGAGCAAGTAACGGTCTAACAGTGGTGAAGCTAACAATAGAGAAGCCAAACCGCATACAACTTGGGTACCTTCTTTTATAAATTATTTTACAGACTCTTTACCCGTCACTTTCTCATCTGACTTCCTATACTTAGCCAACAAGATGTCTTTCCTATTCTAGTAACACCTGACAGTAAGCACTAACTACCCTGACTTACAAAGATACCTTCATACGTGTGGATTCCGTCGTCTCTAGTCGAACTCGTATCCACAATCTTTATGGTCTATCACTTTTTAACCATTATGCCTTACTGTCATTTTCCAGCTGTTATACCACTTGCACGCCTTCTGGTATTGTTATTCCATCACATCTTTCCTTGTCGCATTCCTTCCTTCTGTTTTGACTTCCTCTTCTATCACGTATACTCCTTCTTCTTCCTTCATGTCACTACCTCTGTCGCAACTCCTTTCTCATCTTCTTTCACATCCCTGCCTCTATCGCAACTCCTTTATCTTCTTCTTTATCTCTTCTCCATACTTAGGAAGAATTCGAAGTGAATTATGCTTTCCTTTCCCTAGGCCCAACAACATCACATTCGATTACAAATGGTTCTGAGAAGTCGGGTATTTCCAATACATGAGTTGTGTACATAATGTTTTGAAATTCCTTCAAGCACCTTCTTGCTTCTTCGCTCCATTGAAAGGAGTTATTATTTAGGAGGATTGATAGAGGATCAGTTAAATGAGCATAGTTCTTGATGAATCTTCGATATTAACCTACCAACCGTAGACATCCTCTTAGCTTGGATATATATTTTTGGCTTGGGTTATTCGTTGATTGCGTTGATTTTCTTTGGATCGTTGTATCATCTATTATTTCACAAACACACACATATTTTCTGTAGGAAAACAAACAAACAAACAAACAAAACAAAACAAATGTAATTTACATTACTTCAATTAAGTGTCAAAATTACCTTCTATCCATATATGTTGATGCATATATTGTGTTCCTTGCATAATAAACCAAAACTACCTTTTTTAAGCTTTGTAAAAGACCAAAATACCATGCATATGTGATCTATTTAAAATAGATCAGTTATGTTATAGTAGTTTATCCTTCCTTCACAACAAATTCCAAAAAAGAAAACACTTGTAGCTATTCAACCTCATGGCCTATTCCTCGTAGCTTTGATCCAATTATTTTAAATCAAAAGCTAATATTGTAGCAAATTAGTTCCTATTCTGCATCTTAAAAAAAGAGCAATGCACACAACATTTCAAAATACACCTGTAGAATACCCCATGATCAATCCTACAGAGGACGAAGAGGATGCACATCTAAAAATGGCTGAAAAAGGAGACATCATCCAATTAAATGAGATCTTTATATCCCCTTGAGCTACATGTAAACCTTCTTTAGAAAGGGAGTTCTCTTCGATGTTCTTTTTTCTGTAAATATGTGCACATGAAAAACATTAAATATGGAAATGATATGAGTGACTTCATGCATCAAAGGATATAAGTGTGTATTCTTGCATATATGAACCCCTTTGATCCAATTGATAACCAACATTGAGTCTCCATATACTTGAAGAGCCTGGCAATTATTCTCGACTGCAAACCCGAGAAGATTTTTTAGCGTCGAAAGCTCAACATAATTGTTAGATTTGGCACCAAACGCCATAGCCATTTTGAAAAAAGTGTGATTCAGAAAGATAGAGGATACACCACCACCACAAAGAGGCAGGTTTTGTTGCGAGGTACCAACGAAGAATTCCCATGGGATAACTTTGTTTATTTGGGGATCTATGACCACCCGAATAGGAGGGGTATCTTTCACCTAAGGAAAGAACTCGAGAGAATGTTAATGTTGTTGATTGCCACAATATATGGACATACAAATATATCCTAGAATATGGCATTATTACAGGCCATCCATAGTCCCCAATACATACATACATACATACATACGTACGTACGTACATATATATAATGTGGAGGAGATGAGGGAAGAGATGGGTGGGAAATTGGAGGAGAGGTGGACATTGGGGAGGTGGAGTAATACATAATGACATGAGAGGATGAAGGAAATGGATTCTAGGATGGGAGAGTAGCAGAAGAGGATTGGACACCCATGTAGCCATGCAACAATCATAATTGCAAGCCACCTAGAGAGAGAGAACTTCGTGCAACAATGACTAGTCTGGACTTTACAGTCATGCAAGCAACCTCAACCTAATACCAATATCATAGACACAAATCCATAATTGAAATATATATATATATGATACAATGATCCTTGTGACAATGTGCTTTTATAAGCATTGATTGGCCACGAGGCTAATAAGTGTGTCCCTTGATTTTCCATTTAATCATTTATCTTAAATTTTTAACTAATTAATTATATATAAATATATTTGTATTTTATGTTTGTAACGTTTATAAGGTGGCAGAAGATGCTTCGTGAAATCCATTATGCATAAATTATCACCGTATATAATCCATTTTTATAAGCTCATTAAACACATTTAATTGCACCATCAAATTGTTCATATTGTACCATGAGAATGTATGCTACTTGTGAGGCACAACACTAAAGATGCATACACCATGTTTCAAAGTATTTATTTCATTTACTTGAACTCTCTTTATGGCCATGAGAATGTTGTCTAAGAAAATTAGACAACGTGAGTGATGAAAGAATGAACTCTTTATTGGAGTGATATTATGATACATTATTACACATTAATATATAAAAGAGAAACACAATTGAACCTAAGTTCTTACTAGTGTTATGCTACATTTAAGTCTCTACAACTCTGCATAGCCTTAAACTCATGTTGGAGTCATCAATCTTGTCATTAATGGACGTCTCATAGTCTATTTTTAAAACAATGGTTCTTCCATTTACAAGGACTTACTCTCTCTTTGCTCTGGAGGAAGTAAGAATGCAGTTATTTTGAGAGATTTGCTATGCTTTCCATAGAATTGTGGACATTATGTTCTTTATTTTGGTCTGACCTGATATGTTTTTATTTGGGTGATATTTCGATGATTGACAGGTTTGTTGTCTATGTTTAGACCTCTGCCCTGCCTTGTATAATGTATTTGGGCTCTTGTTATCCTCCGTAGTGACATCTTGGTTGTCTACTGCAAACTACTTATGAGAGGATATTTTATGACATAGTGTCTGGGATATCAGTAGTGGGTCTCAACTGTTTTGTTTTTTAGTATTTTCAGTAGTGGGTTACTTTGTTGTTTATTATGGATGGAGTATTGGTTTAGGTGTTGATGAGTAGCTGTCTATTTATGTGACCACTACATTTTGGTCTTTCAATTTTATGTTGATGTACAAAACTCTTTTGATTCAATAGAATACCAAAGAGTGCTTTTTTCATCTAAAAAAGAAAAGAACTTACTCTATCTAATGAACGATAGGGAAATTTCCTTCATTCTTAGTTGCATGCATGCATCAACCTTTAAAAAAACAACCTTAACCATTTTCCCTATTAATATATAGAGAAAAAATTAACCATCCTCTCCTTTTTTACGACCACGAAAACTTAAGCTAATTGCCTTAGATTCCTTTAAGCACTCATCCCTCGTTGCCTTCAATGCCGAACTCATGCCTACTCTTCCATGATGCCTTTCTCCCGATGATCTAGATGCATTTTATTAATATGATCAACTTCCAAAGTGGACAAACAACTTCCCTTTATTTAATTAAATGAAGAGTACTCAATTCTACTATTATGGACGTTTTCAAATGGAGTTGTCTAATCTCTAGACCAATTGCATCTTTTCAGGCAAGTTTGGTCGGAATCCAGCAACACGATTTGTAGTTGAAAATGAGATTTCTAGTGTTAAAATTGCAATTTTTATTGCAAAAATGGATTCAGGGCCCTTGATTACCCTTGGGGCACCCAGTTTATGGACTTCCAATCAATGAAAACTACCCTTTGAACAATTTCTAACAGATTTTAGCCAAAAAAAAAGCGCTGAATTTTAGGTGCAAATGGTCTAAAGTTTAGCTTACACCTTTTAAAATTACATTTATTGAAGCTCCATTATGAGTTTCGAGTTTATGGCCTGCATGTTTGGTCTTAACCATCTTGTCACTTGGCATAATTTTCCATGTATAATGTTATTTGCAAAATTCTAAATTTGCAAGGTTTGTAAAAACATTACAAAATTCTAACTTTGCAAGGTTTTATAATAATGTGTCTTGGGTATAATTAGGTAAAAAAACTTTAATAATGTGCTTTTTAAATTAAACTTCCAATTTATGTGTATATCGTAACTTCTAACAAATTACAACTAATAAAATAATTGTAACACATGTTTATATTACAAATATAAACTAGCCATTGTTGCTAGTTTATATCATGTGCAACATGGATACCTTTGATCTCATAAAAACAAAATCATGGAATGTCATTGCGCTCTAACCTGTAATCCAATGATTTGAATCCATTAAAAAAGGGAGTGGTCCAAAAGGGAGTGGTCCAAAAAAGGGAGTTGTCTAATTAGGGACTTTTTGATTTGTATGCTGATTTTCTGTTAGAATTAGGTGATTTTAATCCACAAAATTTGTAATTTCTGTTATTTGTTGGGTTATTTTAAACTCAGAAATAAATTCAATGACAAAGAAAACCTCATACCAATGTTGGAATTTGACGAGCAAAATGACTATCATGGAGCATTTTGACTCTCAAATACAGTTAAAAATTTATCATCTAAACATTTTTTTGAAGAACAATAAAATTTTCAAAACGTCATTATATTACTATTACTTTTGAAAGACAACAAAATTACTAAAACTTCATCATAAATTACTAATTTACTAGTAAATTAGTAATATCAATACGTTTATCTTATTATTATATAAAAGTATACTTTCCAAATTCAACTCATACTTTTACTAAAAATGAAAATATTAAGTTAGTATTATTTTCATCATCCATACTTTTCTATTTTGTAGGTTTTCTTGATTTTTTCTAAAAGCCAAAAAACTCATTTAACAATGATTTTTCTATTATTTTTTTATTTTTTTACTACTGTAATTAGGATCTACATAGTACAAATTTAAGTGCTCAATGCTCAATTAAATGATTTGAAAGTTGGAAGTTGACCCTAGAAAGCTAAAGCTGGAGCCTAGAAGCCCTTGGACTATGGAGTTGGAGAGTGGAAAGTGGAGTCTACACTTTGGACACACAATCTTGGAAAGCATTATCAAGATTCAAAGTACTGCATATAGAAATTTTTTTAGTTTAAATTTAAAGATTTGTTTAAAGATCTATTAATTTATTTTAAAATATATTGATTTGTTTAAAATTTATTGTGATTTTCTGTATATTTTCTGTAATGTATATATATATATATTTAAACTCAATAATGAGATTCAATAGTACATTGTTGAGAATCAAAATACATACATTAACAACATATATCAGTTAACAGAAATCAAAATGGTTGAGAATCTCACCATTATTTATTTTGGAACGGTTTTTTTTTTGCCACTATAGCCATTGGGGGCATAGTTTTAAAGCTCTTATTATCTAGGTAATTATAAAAAACTTACCAAGTTACATATTTTATTTTTCTAGAACTTCCCATTAAAAAAAGAGGATAGACATGTTTTTATAGTTTGCAAAAATGATGGATTCTAGTTTTTTTTTTTCAAGTTTTTAGAAAAAAAGATCATTTGTGTTTGAAAATGTAATATCTAAATGCGAATTCGAACCTGCTGATGTCCACCTGTAGTCATCGTTTTCTTAACTATGGAACTATTGGTTATGGCCTTGTCTTTTCCGTTCTGTGTGTGAATAGAGTTAACCACCCACATCGTATGGGGACCATCTGTCCAAAGATTCCTTTTAAACTTTCAAATCTGTTGATGGTGTATAAAAAAAAGGACTATTTACCCTGAGGCGATTTTCCCATTTTTTTTAGTTGTTGACAGTGGAAAGAGGCAACTTGCCCAGTTTTGCATTGTGGTGATGAGGTCATTGTTTTTTCCTTTCAAAATAAGTGCAAAATTAATATTCCAACAGTGTCTAAATCATAGAACATCTTGATAACTAAGAGGATTAAATCTCAAACTACATGAAAAATATGTCTTCAAGCTCTTTACTTATTCAAGAATACAGCGACAATGAAGATGATAAAGAACTAGTAAGCCAATAAAAAAAGAATAACTCCACCCAAGATTTACTCACTGCTTAAATAAACAATCATTAGTTAAATTGATAGTATGTGTACTTTGTAAAGAAACACAAGAGTTGTGTTTTTTTGGATCAATTTAGTAAGATATATGATTTATTTAAATTTTCACCTTGAATTGAGATAATTGAAAGGTAATTTTTATTATCAAACCTTCACTATTGAAGGGTAAAAGTTTTAGCAAACCTGTAAAATTTTAAACAAAACATTTATAAAAAAATTGAGAATTAAAATAAAAACCAAATTTCATACTGCCTCACACCTATCCTCCTATATAAAATCTAGCAATGTTTTTGGGGCGTTTAAAGTCCCCTCTTTAAACCACTCTTAAAAAAAATGTTATTATATAGCAGTATCATAGCCTCTATGGAAATAACGGTCGATTCAACATGTGAAAAATATTGTGAAGGGATTCATTTTAAGAAGGGAAGGTGAAGGAAGTATGCTTATTTTATAATTAATTAATTATTATTATTATATTAATAAAAATAATAATTTTCAACTTCTTACAAGAAGACACTTCCATAATTACATTCATTCACTTTTATAAGTATAATTAAAGTTATGCCGTACAGTTAATATTGGAAACAAGTATGGGACAAAAGAGCAAAAATAGGTCGGATCCTTCATTTTGTCCGACCCTGTTACGGAATAAGCGAGCAGGGCGAGTGCAGGCACTCATCTGTGGGGTAGGCACAGGCACTGGCACTGGGCAGTACTACTTTTTTGGCACAAACATGACGAACTCATTATTCAGAACACAGTACGAAATTTGCTCCTGGCAATGAGTGTGATCTCTTTGTTTTCATACCAAAAATACATACAAAATGAAATTCAGAGGGATAATTAGAACAGTCCCTCTACTTCTGAGTCACAGCTACTCGTTTCTTCACAATCTGATCCACTGTGACTACCCACACTAACAAATCTTTCCATGTCGAACGTTAAAGAAGTGGCATCCGTCCATGCCGGCACAGGGTCATTGTCGGGCACGAAGGGCGGTCTGCAGATGCTTTCGATCGAATCCCACTGAAGTCCTGCGAAGAAAACATGGCTCTTCACATCCGACGAACCGTTCAAGCGGGATCCCAATCTTCTCCGAGGATCCTTTTCCAGCAGCCTCGCAATGAGATCATGGAGAGTTGAATGGGGGCCTGTCAGCTCAGGCTTCATCCACAGGATTCGCCGGTATGTCTCTTTCTTGTTGTAGCCCCTGAAGGGTGTCTTTCCATACAACATCTCGTACAACAAAATCCCCAGAGCCCACCAATCCACCGGGAATTCGTGCCCGCTCCCGTTTACGATCTCCGGAGCCACGTACTCTTCTGTTCCAACAAAAGAATTCGACCTTCCGGAACTAGCTGTGCTTGTCGTGCTCATTCCGTCTTCGCTTTCACCGGAACAGTGGCGTGAGGAAGAAGTCTTTTTCTTGCAGCCAAGCACAGACTTTAGGCTGAGCCACGCTCTCAATGCAGGGTGTGGGGAATTGCATTGCCCTTTTTCTTGTGAGAGAGCCACGCACGATTGCTTGCAAGGAAGCGAAAGCCTTGTAGAAAGATCGAAGTCGGTTAGCATGATATGCCCGGTGCTCTGCACCAGGATGTTCTCTGGTTTCAGGTCTCTGTACACAATCCCTTGTCCATGCAAGTGTTCCAAAGCTAGAATCACTTCGGCTGCATAAAACCTGAAATCATCTTCTTATTGGTAAGCTAAACTCTTGAAATCATCTCCTCAATGGTAGGCTAAACTCTAGAATCACTTCAGCGGTGAAATCATCTTTTTATGATAAATTAAACTCTAAATAATTCTGTGCCGCAGTGATTTAACTGCTAAAATCATTTTTTAATGGTCAGCTTAATTCTAAAATTAGAAATCATAAACTAAACTTTAAACAATTTTAAACACTAATTTAACATTTAACTGTAACCCCCTAAAAACACATGGTCTTACCATTAAGCCCACTATAAAAAGTTCCCTTAACAATAATATTTCAAAAACAAAACCAGAATATAAAGCTCACCTAATGGCGGACTCAGAAAACATCTTGTCTGGCTGAATTTGTCTGAGACGATGAAGATTGCCTCCTGGACAGTATTCGACGGCCAAACCTACGATCGTGTCTGTCTCAACTTGGGCAATGAGAGATGGCAGAAAGGGATGTTGTAACGAGGAGAGAATCTCCCTCTCCCTTTGAATACCTCTCTGTCTATTAATGCTGGATCCTTTATCAGCTAATTTGCTTATGACCTTGAGAGCAAAGGGATGATCGCAGCCATTCCTTAGAACCATAAACACAGTGCCAGTTGCCCCTCGGCCGAGCACCCTGAGAGCCCTTAATTCCTCTATTGGCATGATGATCTCCTTGTTGGGCTTCATTTTCTCAACATCAAAATCATAGCTTCCAGGCATCTCTGAAATTCCGAGTCACAGAATGCAGCGCCCAGAGGTTCGTACTTAAAAAACTAACAGCATTTGGCGTACCAAACCGAAAGAATCACAGGCTTAATTATAATTACAGGCAGAAATTATATGAGAAGTAAAGTGGAAGGGATGTGATCGCAGGCTTTAGAAATCCAGGCAGAATATGAGAAGTAAAGTAGAAGGGATTCTCTTCTTCACGTGCAAGGGTCGACAAAGTTGGATTCATAATTCAATAATATTGAAGGAAAAGGTTTTCATTTCAGCGTAAAAATAAAGTCTGTTCATCAATTTTTCATAGCTAAGGGGCCCGTTGCGCTCGAATGGATACCAATCTTTGCCGGTCTACCGTAGCCTGAGCAAGTCATAACACAGCCCTCGCATAAACAAAAC
This sequence comes from Pseudotsuga menziesii, assembly GCA_001517045.1. Taxonomy (NCBI): domain Eukaryota; kingdom Viridiplantae; phylum Streptophyta; class Pinopsida; order Pinales; family Pinaceae; genus Pseudotsuga; species Pseudotsuga menziesii. The sequence continues at coordinate 442,614 of LPNX011145441.1, read as the reverse complement.
CTACTGATCTGGTTTTTGAAAAGAATAAAATTGTATCAGGCTCAGGTTTCTGGAAATAATCTTAAACACAAACCAACACGTAGCAAGAACATTGCTTATATTTCCTTTGTTTTTTTAAGTTAAATTCTGTCTCATCTGTAAGAACATACACAACATGAAAGATAAAAGAGCACTGAAAACTTGAATAATACCCTATTGATATGCAAAGTTCAAACGCTTCCTTCCAAAATTATTACCTGTAGAATCACAGCGTGTGCATCGTTGACATCATATACTCTCAGAGACTGTTGTCTCCTTTTCTTTCGGATTCATTGTGCCGCTTGAAAACCCGAGCATCCCGATCATAAGCGAGTGGAGATTATAGCTCCATTATTTTGGCGTTTCTTTAGGGTTCTCGGGGTCTCAAAAGCTTTTGCCTGAGGTTGGACTGAATTTCACAGTACTATATATTGCTGGTGGACAGCATGAGTGACAGAAAAGTGAGTATTGTCGGTTATATGGTCATACAAGGGGGACATGGGACTGGAATTTATTCGACAAACTAATGAGAAGAAAATGAGGTCACCCGGTTAAAAGCCGAACTCTCCAAAGTTTGGGCATCTGCCCAACAAGATCACGATTATAACTCCCAGATATATCTAATAGAAGATCACGATTATAACTCCCAGATATATCTAATATTCTATTAGATAAATATTAGATATATCTGGGAGTTATAATCGTGATCTTGTTGGGTAGATGTCCAAAGGAGAGTTTGGCTTTTAATGGGTTTTGGAGAGTTTGGTTTTAAATGGTGATGATTAATTAGTTTGCCACATAGTAATGATTGCTGTTGTATATTCATTGTTGATCGTAGGATCTCAAAGTGTTGAGATCCAACAGTTAATAATGAGCATACGGCAGCAATCATTACTATACTCTAGGCTGATTAATTTTTGCTCTTTGAACGAAGAGACCTCATTTTCTTGCACATAAATTTGTAGAATAAATTTCAGTCCCTGCCCCACCTATTTATGATAAAGATGGAGTTCCTTTTTAACAAGTAAATGAATTAATATTGGGAATGTTGGGCTCTCAGATTTACTTTAATTGTGTTAAAAGGATCAAATTTAGGTGTTAACATATTTTAAGTTTTTTTTTCCATGTAAATATTAAATTTTAAGAGTTTTTTTCAATGAAAAAAATATTTTTATTTAAAAGATTTGAGTTAATATGATAAATCTAGAATTAGACTTTACGGGTAGCTTAATTCTAAAAGATCATAGATATTGAGATCAAAGGTTCAATTTTCACTAGCCTAGTGGATTAGCTCAAGTGATTGAAAACTCTTGAGTGACTATGCCTAACTCCTTTCTAGACATATTGTTCCAAACTGTAATACAAAGTAAATTTATGTTAATATATATACTTTTAAATAAAAAATATGTTTTATTTATTTAATGTTTTATAATTTTTAAAGATATTATTATGTATTAATTTATTTAATACAAAAAGTATTATGCATCTTCTTTATTTAACATAAAAAGTATTATACATCAATAAAGTGAAAACGTTTTTATATATTCCAAAAATTATTTATCTATTATCTTGAAAATAAAAAATAAAAAAACAACTCCAAACACCCAAATTTTCCATTATATCAAAGTCCACACCAAAAAAACAAAACATGTTAGAGACAATCCACACCAAACATGTTAGAGACACATAAGTCCACACCAAACATGTTAATGAGGGTCCACACCAAACATGTTAAAGACACATATGTGAGTCACAAAGTATATGGCTTGAACTTGGGCATTAAAAACATGCATCAGGTTGATATGTGAGTCACAAAGTATATGGCTTGAACTTGGGCATTAAAAACATGCATCAGGTTGATGCCTCACTAGTTAAATTGTCACTTTACTTCAATATCAAAATAATCCTTTTAATATCTTTTAACAAATTAATCAATGAACACATTCATTGTTTAAAAGGTCTAGAGTTAAATAAAAAAAATAAAAATATTGTAATTGCATGTGTAGAAAAAGAAAAATCCATCTATATAGTCAAAATAAAAAATTTAACTTATGGCCCAATTTTAGAGGTGAAATTTAGCTCATGAGTTATTTTTGGGGTTTTTCTCTAAAAAAAGATTAGCCATTTTGCATTTTTTGAAGTCTTGTTTCACCCAATTTTGATGAGGTAAACTTTTTTCACCCTAAAAATCGTCAAATTATTATATAAACAATATAAACTCCTTGGAAATTAAAATATTTTTTGAAAAATATTGCCAAACATTTTATAGTTGGCTTTTCAAGAATTGATAAAATTGACCAACATTTATACACTTGGCCAACATTTATACACTTTTAAATAAGTATAGTTCCTTAAAATCATCCCTGAACAATTAAGGTGTGACACATAACCTTGTTCCCTTAAATTCAAATGATGTTTTAATAAAAATAAATAAAAACAAAAACAAAAAACCATTTAACCCAACTTTAAGGTTTAAATGCTCAAGTAATACCAATTACCAATTATGTGGCTCCCACATTTCTTTAGCTTGAGCGTCAATAATTGCTTAAGATGAACCCAACCCATAAAACAAGTGAGCAATATGTTTTTTTCTTTTTTAGGGATGATGGACATTAACATATTCGTTAATAAAGATATCCACATAATTTTCATGGATCAAATTACCTTATCATGCACTTCGAGAGCAAATGTTTGAGAAGATTTTGATGGTACCATTGTGCTCATTGGTCAAAATCAAAATGCTACTATGGATCATGAGATATCCAAACAAACCAAATGACCCATCCCCATGGGAAAGGAATGCCATTAATAATAACCTATAGGTTAAAATAGGGAAAGAACCTGGGCTGACACATTAATCCAAAATAGGAAGATCAACAAGTAGTAATGGCTTGGATTATAGAAATATTGAAGGCTTAGATCAACTAGGGCTGAACACAGAGGAAAGTGTTAGCACTCTATTTGCAATAGTCGAGTTATGGGCTTGGAAGAATTCGAAAAGGGTCATGTTCAATGCAGAATTATACAAACACCCTTCAGGTTATCCAATAGACAGTTTCTGTCGGCTAGGACAGTCAGATGAAGAAGAGACCTCGATCTACAGTGGTAGATCCTTCCAAAGATCGAGACATACCGCAGCGGGAATGAGATAAAGAGGCGTCGTAGATCAACGATCCAGATTCGCAGCAGAGAATATCAGCGATGGAGCGCGGTTCCACAGACCGAAAGATGCGAGGAGATATTTAAGTTTAGTGTTCGCGAAACCTGTTAAAGGGGACAAGGAATGAAAGGTCGAGATCAAGGCGAAGCCAGATCGACAGCCTGAGACGGTTTCGCTAGGCGAACATGCTTGGTAGAAGGAACTCTCCCAAATCGTGAAATGGGTTAAAAGGCGAAAATATCTAATGGCGGAGATGAGAGCATGAGCAGATCTACGGCCCTAGTTAATTTCGCAATCCAAACTTGTGTGGATAAATTCATGATTCCAAATCACGAAAAGTGGTACCGGCTGCAGAGATCAACGGTCACAACGAAGGCATGGATAGATCTACGGTCGTGGTTCATATCGCGATCTGAACTAGTGCAGAAAAGGTCAGGATCTCAATTCATGAAAAGTGGTAGGGTGTGCTCTGATCAATGGTTGCATGGAAGGGTCGATCTCGATCGACGGATAAGAAACATACCGCAGTCTAAAGCTACTCCCTGGATCAAGGAAGGAGGAATTAGCGGCAGAATTTAAAGAAACGTGGACAACGGTTGTGAAAGACCCCCAAATCAGAGGGCTGAGAAGGCCTCAAGGCTATGGGTATCACATCCAGCGCAGATCTGACAGTAGAAGTGACGTTCCCACACATGATCTACCTCCCGGTAGATTAATTGATTCCCCCGACGCCATTTGCGATAGGCCTAAGGCGAAGATCGTATCCAATGTCACCAGCTTTCTTAACTCCATAGGTATGGCACGTGGCTCACGTAGAAAAAATAGTAGGGAAGCAGGAAGTTCAGGTTTTTGAAGTGACGAATCTGGTCTCTACACGAAGCAAAGAGACGCCGCGAACTGAATTCACTCAAGCACCACCATCACTGTAAGTGAAAAGGCAAGAAAGGTCAGATCCAAATGCTTTAAACCAGCTGGGCAGCCACACGAGAAAGTGCTTAAAGTCTTATCCATGTTAAATAAGATAATTGAAACATCAGAGGAGAAGATCCTCGCCCCGGTGTCACACATGTTATTGTTACGATGACTGGTATTCAAGTGTATAGCCATCTCCAGGTCAATTCGGCTCGCCCTATATAGTGCCACCTTCCAAACTTGTTGAAGTATGGAAATGGGTAGATGGTGAGAGATAGACCAGAAAGGTTGCATTACGAGAAGTGTTGAGTTCTTTCGCAGACAAAAATGGCTGGGTGGTTTGACAAGCTAGTTCGACAAGGGTAACTGATGTTTGGCGAACATAAAATTACATTTTTTCATCACCCTGGTTATCTACACCAGGAAATTGCCAACCATCGAGGCACAGATGTTAAGCACTCAGGGAGATTCACCTGTTTCTACACAGCCCTACCTTCGGATGCAATGTGCGTGGATTTTTACATCTCAGGGACATCCCTCCAACACCTCCAGTTGCAGTCACGGCCTCCAAAGCCCCAACACACAACGGTGGCTGATTTGTTGGAGCAAATGCTCGGTATGGGACAGTATAGGTCCGAAGCCTTCATCACCGCCCCTATAATCTCCACTTAACAACTTTACCGAGGCTGAGGAGGAGGTCAAACTTACACCCAGCTGCGTGGCCTATGAGAGAACCTTCCTCATTAGAGGTAGAGAGCTGTGCAAGAATGATAAGCCACTCCAAAGGCTTATCATTGTAAAATGCATGGCCACCCTTTTTCCAGTCCCCTCCTATAACCGTGTTACCAGACGAGAGAGGGGCTGGAAAATGGCTGAGCACCGGAGCGTGGGGTTTCTTTTCAGCCTTTGAGCACCACGGTTTGAAGAAGGCAGGCTAGTTAGAGGAAGCAGAAAGACACATCAAGAGCAGTCTGAGTCAGCAACAGATCACTAGCAAGCGATATAAAGATCATTTTCGTACCAAATTACCTGAACAAAGAAAACTTTGCACTGTCAGTCCGAATTACCATGTGTGGCAACCCCATAATGTTTGTTCATATTTGTAAATCGTGGCAATAGTACCACATTCTAAAACTGCTAGTGTCTGATTGTGACTGGAAATGGTATTTAGGTTTTGTTTCAAAGAATAGTCTCAGTGCTAAGATAGTATAAATATACTCCCGGTAGAAGGAGATAGGGGTTGATTGGGAAACTTTCAAGGGTTGATGCTCTCCATTGTAATTAGTCTCTGGTTTTTGTGTTATGAATGAATTTGCAGGGGAAGGATAGTCTTTCATGGCAAAGATTCATGTGTCGTCTTTTCTTTCAATATGTAATTTTCTTACGTGAATGTTCATCATGTTTCCATGCCAGTTTGTTAGTTTCTTTCATGTATGAAATAAGTGTATAATAGTTTGGAATTCATACATGCTATGCTCTGTCTGTTGTTTCATACATTCATTAAATCTTTCTTCTAAAGTCACACAGAATTCATCCTTCAGGTGCTCTGCGCGATGGGTTGTTTCCTCTCATCTACTAATCACCTGCTAAATATCTCCTGATTGCAAGATGGACGGCTATCTTGCCTCTATTTGTAAATTTACGCCATTCTTTACCTCCTGCAATATGTTCCCTACCCGGACCTTCGACTCCATTGCCCAATGGTCCCCTTCTCTGATAGTCCCAACTACATCTTACATCAACGCACCTGCCCTATCCAGGAGTCTGGCCTCCTAACCATTCTCGATTGAATATCTTACGTGAGTAAATTGGGTAAGTAAGCGAGAGATCCCTCTCTGACTGTGCCGAGCCAGAGGCACGGTCTAAAGTGGTTCTATTGTTGCCCGGGAGAGAACCCTTTCTGCCAACCTCTGGGTCCAATCCCGGTGCTAACAGAAAGAATCCAAATAAAATAACTTCTTAAGAAGGAAAGTTGATCAAGTTGTGTTGTTTTACTAAGATAAATATTGTTCATCTAAGGGTGTGAGATCAACTAATTAAGGAAATATAGTTGACTTGGACTATTGGATTTATAAGAAGAGGATCTTAAGACCAAATGAAAACCTAGAGAATATGGAAATCCAACCCATAGACAATGAAATAACAACCTCTCATTTGTTGTATGTGCCATGTGATTTAGTGGTGTATTAGTCAATGCCGAAGGAAGAGAACCATGTTCAGCCAGGGCCTTATTTGGATTGGGACTAATTAGAAGAAGAAGAAGAAGAATATCTGTGGAAGAAAACTGGCCACATCATCCTAATCAATGAGTGCATGCTTCTACTCTACTGCAAAGTTGATTTCCCAATAACAAGTTCCTTAGCTAAGAGAAAGAGATAAAGTCGATTACATCAATTAGTTTAGGTGAATTAATTGACATCACGTTGGCATACCAATTGTCCTACTAAGGGTGTCGACTAGACCTAAATGTTAGGGAAGTTTGGTAGTATGAAACATGTGTGAGTGTTTGGCCACATGGGTGAGACCCCCTTAATAATGCATGACACAACGTCCATTTCAATTATGACCTAGATAAATATGGTCAAAATCAAATGAACTACATAAATTGTTTCTTAACTATTGTTTGGTATTTTCCCTTCCAAAAAGGGAAACTATACAAAGACAAATCATGGAAGAACATGTTAATTTGATTGTTTGTTCTAGAGATTAAGTACAGTTATTGGAGGTGAAGAATATTTCAATGTAATTGTAGCAGAGAGAAGAAGATACCCATTGGAAACGCAATCCCCATAGAGCACATATGTGGAAACACTAATCTTAAATAGCTTGAGAAGGAAACGACCACAATACTATTTGGAAGATCAATTCGAGAAGTACACATGAGATTCACTTTGTATTTGTTGAAGTTCAGATGTAGCAATAGAATATTTAATTAATTCATTTGTAATTGTAAATTGTTTCACCCTTATGAAGAAGGATAATCAATCAAGCCATTTTGTGTTGGGGTTTTCCAATATTGTTTTCTAGGATAAATCTTTGTGTCCTTAAGCATGTTTGATTTCAAAATTAATTCATTTCAGTTATTGTGAGCAAACTTTATTTAATTTACATAATCCAATTAAGCCTATAGAGAGAAATCATTCAATACATAATTACAACATTAGTGTTGGTTATTCTAAATGACCATAGGATCTTCAATTACAAATCATATTAGTATTGGAACGATTATTCCTAAACTTTGAAAATGGGGATTCCATCATGAATGTGTAAATTTTCCTTTAATATTCAACTAGGGCTAAACAGTGCATGCAAAATATCAACTGATAACCACACATTAATTTCTTTTACAGTATGCAACGGAATATAAAACTAAGAAATAACTCACAACATCACATCACAATTGTTGGGCAATAGGGCAGACCCGGGTTTAATCCTTTTATGTCTCACCAACAAAAAACCCATAGTGTTGGCCCTTTCGGCAATAACCTGCGCGCAGGTTGCAGTCTCACCCGAAACAGCTATGGGGTGCCGCAGAATCAGGTTTCTGCAAGCAGAGAGGGATATTACTGTACCTTAGCCTTTAATAACTTATTAATCAACAATTACACAGCTTTGTCATTCACTTATATACAACTTCGCGGATAGATAAACAACTGTGACTTGCTTAACCCACTACAGGGAATTCACAGCGAAGCTTGTTATTAGCAGTGATCTAAGTTATCAAATGTATACAGTTATTAATGCATAAAAGACAACAGAAAGAGAAACAACACAAGAAACCACAACACCAGATATAACATGGTTCACCCCCAGTGTCGGGGTTACGTCCACAAACAGTGTTTTATTCAACTTGCTACAAAACCACAGTTTAATCTGCGCACTCAGCTGTAGATCCCTTCAGTCCTTAACAGCCGTGCACACAGCAGCAGGCCTCTGTGCACACAGCTGCAGATCTTTCCTTAATCTTCTTACAAAAACCCTCTGCGCACACAGCTGCAGAGGTCGTCCACGCACACAGCTGGGACTTAACCTTTCCTTACAAAATCAGCCTTAGCCTCACCTTAATCTTTCTTACATCATAAAACCTAACCTTTCTTATTTACACAAGTGCCTATTTATAACGCACTGTTTACAAAAACATGGATTCAATACCATGGGCACCCAAAACCCTAAACCCTGGTCTTAAGCCGCGGGTTTATTACAATAAAGGACTTTAACTCAACCCCCGACACCCCTAAGACTATTTTGAGTCAAATCAGCGGAGTTACCCATCTTAAGGACCGTTGAGGTGCGCGCCCCAATAGGCCCCTAAGACTCACCAGTGCCCCGTCCCGGGGCACTTATCTGCTCGGCTGGTGGTAAAATTTGCCTGGCGAAGACATTGTGCGCTGGTTCCTGGAGTCCTTCCTGCTGGTTGCCAGCTGCCTACTTCTTTCCTTTTTGATATTGATGCTGAGTAAGGCCTTGTGGATCCATCTGCAACCCCATCCTTTGGTCGGGTTGGCGACACTTAACCATCCACAACGTGGGGTCCCCTGGAATTGTGTGTCACGCTGCATAAGATACGCAGCTGCCATGGTTCTGCTATGTCGGAATATGTCAGGGCGGGGCTCCCTAGAGTCATTTGGCGAGGTCTTATGGCCTTCGTGGCTCCATGCTAGAGCAAATGTGTGCGTGCCTTCGCCTGATTTAGAGCAAACTTCTGCCTGCCTGTGTACCTAAGTCGAATACGACTGTACTGGTGGATTACTCAAAAGGTTCTGCAGACCTCTATCTCTGAACTCTCGTACTAGCTCCTGGACTTCACAATTGTTTGACATCGCTCCAGTCCAGCAAACTCCAAGAAGTGCTTCGAGGAATATTTCACAAGCCAATGTAGCTTACTTATAGAATTCCGTTACAGAATCTGTCATCATAGTGTAGTAATGACATCAAATCTGCTTGAATACCAGAAATCTCGTCATACCCAGCCTGAGATTTTCCCAAAATCTCATAATTACGGGTATGGAGAGTAGCTCACGTGCCGCCGCCGTCAAATGCATTTTGTCCCATCCATCTCATACTAGGCTGCGACACAGTTCCAAGCTACGACATAACAACCACTTTCCACTTCGACACAGGATGACCCTGCGTCCCCTGACCAACCTTCGGCTTCCCATACTTTATCCTTCAGACTACGACATTCCACAGTGTGGCGAGCAGCTTCTCTGATGGTCCAGTACCCAATTTCAGCTGTTCTGGGTACGTAGAATTTTCTTTCTTGGTGCTACCTCCAATTCTGAGGACTTGGCCTGTCCCTGTACTTCTTTAGACGACTCCCATTTATCATAGAAGGAAAGAGTTCTCCATTTAACTTAGCTAGTTGGATTGCGCCCCCATCAGTAACTTTCTGTACTATATATGGTCCCTTCCAATGTGTCTTAAACTTTCCTAGGAATTTCATGAATTTGCTGTCATAGAGGAGCACAAAATTACCCTGCTGGAATTGTTTCTTCTTAATGTGTCTGTCATGCCACGCTTTTTCTCGAGCTTTCTGCACTTGTTGCTGGAAACCTGCAATAAATCTATCCTCTTCGAGTTCTAATATCTGTTTCAGTCTCTCTGTCATTATGGTTGGGTCATCCATCTCGGTGAAGGCAGATATTCTGAGGCTGGGAACAATGTATTCCATGGGCATGACGGCTTCTTGCCCATAAACCAGTCAGAAAGGTGTATGGCCTGTCAACTTTTTGCAAGTAGTTCTGTAAGCCCATAGCACTGCTGGAATGCGAAGGTCCCAATCATTTCTGTTAGCATTACAAATCTTTGTCAAAGCATGCTCCAGGATCTTATTAAAAGCTTTGACAGTCCCATTTGCTTGTGGATGATAGGCTGTACTTTTCTGATGGTATACTTGAAATTCTTCAGTCAGTACTGCAATAGCTTTATTTAAGAAATGAGATCCTTGATTGCTCATAAGGACGCGAGGACACCCAAACCTGGACAAGATGTGATCGAAGATGAATTGCGCAGCTGTAGCAGCACTACAGTTCTTGACTGGTTGGGCTTCATCCCAACGGGTAAGGTAGTCAGTTGCTGTAATAATATATCTTGCGCTAGACTTCTTCGTAGGGGGGTTGATAGGGCCAACAAAGTCAATAGCCCATTTGTCAAAAGCTTGTAAGGTTACCTGCGGAACTAGGGGCATTTCATCCCGCCGAGATGGTTTTCCTGTCCTCTGACAGACGTCGCAGCTGTGGCAATATTCTCTTGCATCCTTGTGAACGGTGGGCCACCATAAGCTGGCTGTCAAAATCTTCTGTGCGGTAGCTTTCCCTGCATAATGACCTCCTGCTGCGCTAGAATGTGCCTCGGCCAGAATCAGGGGTCTTTCATGCTCCAAAACACACCTGCGCAGTATTTCATCTGGTCCCATCTTGTACAGTTGGCCGGCTATTAGGGTGAAGTCCGTTGCTCGCACTACCAGCTGCTTTTTCTGTTGTGTTGTCATTTCAGCAGGTGGAAACCCTGTGGACAAGTACTGAGCAATATCCTGGAAGTAGTCATCAACTATCTGGATGGAAAACAGCTGCGCATCAGGGAGGCCCTCATCCAAACTGGTGGGTTCTTCGCCCGACTCGAGCCTCAACAAGTGGTCAGGTCCTAGGTTCAGTCTCCCAGGCTTAACTATGATTTTGAAGTCATATTCTTGGAACAGAATCAGCCATCTGCATATTCTTCCTCCTAGCACAGGCTTATTAGCCAAATATTTCAAAGCAGAATGGTCACTAAACATCTTAAAATGAGATCCTAACAGATAATGTCGAAACTTTTGTAGTGCATACACCATAGCAAGGCCTTCCCGCTCTGTTGTAGTATAATTTTTCTCTGCAGTGGATAATTTTCTACTGGCAAAAGAAATAGCGTGGTCGATCTGACCTGCGCCTGGTTGAGCCAATACCACCCCTAAAGCAATGGAGGATGCGTCGACATGCACATGAAATTCTTTGTTCCAGTCAGGAAATACTAGAATAGGGGCAGTGACCATTTTTTCCTTCAAAATATCTAAGCTTGCCTGGCACTCTGGTGTCCATTCAAACTTACTATATTTCTTCAGCTGCCTTTCCATCGGAGCGGTAATCTGAGCATATCCTTGGATGAATTTCCTGTAGTAACCAGTGTGACTGAGTGTCGTGCGCAGTTGTTTGACGGACTTCGGGGGTGGCAGATTTACAATAATAGCTATCTTCGCAGGATCCATCATCAATCCCTGCTTACAGACAACATGACCAAGGAGAATTCCAAAAGAAGCACAAAAGATACACTTTTTTAGATTCAAAGAAATCTGGTGCTGTCCCCACTTGCCGGGACTTGAACCCGGGTCTCTCGGGTGAGAGCCGAGTATCCTAACCAACTAGACTACAACGGAACCAATTTGTTGGGCAATAGGGCAGACCCGAGTTTAATCCTTTTATGTCGCACCAACAAAAGACCCACAGTGTTGGCCCTTTCGGCAACAACCTGCGCGCAGGTTGCAGTCTCACCCGAAACAGCTATGGGGTGCCGCAGAATCAGGTTTCTGCAAGCAGAGAGGGATATTACTGTACCTTAGCCTTTAATAACTTATTAATCAACAATTACACAGCTTTGTCATTCACTTATATACAACTTCGCAGATAGATAAACAACCGTGACTTGCTTAACCCACTACAGGGAATTCACAGCGAAGCTTGTTATTAGCAGTGATCTAAGTTATCAAATGTATACAGTTATTAATGCATAAAATACAACAGAAAGAGAAACAACACAAGAAACCACAACACCAGATATAACGTGGTTCACCCCCAGTGTAGAGGTTACGTCCACAAACTGTGTTTTATTCAACTTGCTACAAAACCACAGTTTGATCTGCGCACTCAGCTGCAGATCCCTTCAGTCCTTAACAGCCATGCACACAGCAGCAGGCCTCTGCGCACACAGCTGCAGATCTTTCCTTAATCTTCTTACAAAAACCCTCTGCGCACACAGCTGCAGAGGTCGTCCACACACACAGCTGGGACTTAACCTTTCCTTACAAAATCAGCCTTAGCCTCGCCTTAATCTTTCTTACATCATGAAACATAACCTTTCTTATTTACACAAGTGCCTATTTATAACGCACTATTTACAAAAACATGGATTCAATACCATGGGCACCAAAACCCTAAACCCTGGTCTTAAGCCGCGGGTTTATTACAATAAAGGACTTTAACTCAACCCCCGACACCCCTAAGACTATTTTGAGTCAAAGCCGTGGAGTTACCCATCTTAAGGACCATTGAGGTGAGCGCCCCAACAACAATATTAACATTATTATTGTGGGTATGGAATCCCCCGAAAAAACCAAAGATGGGAAAACCGGTGCAATAGTCAGATATAGATTTTATTATGAGAAAATATGGAATTTTTACAATCACTACAAATTCACCCAAACCTGGCGAATGCAGTACCCAGCAGAATCATTGGGCAAATCCCAGCTAAACCTCAACACCCTCATGTGTGAGTGTATGACCCAGCTGTACGAAGCTCAATGATCCTGTTGCTCCCTCCTCCGTCTTCTCAACTAAATCCTCTGTCTGACTTTCTCTCCCTGTCTGTATCTTGTCTCTGTCGGAATACAAGTGTGTGTTTTCTCTCCACCAATTGATCTCTCTTTTATAACTTTAGGTAAAGCGAAAACCCTGATTTCACTTTCACTTTAACTAGTGGTTCACTAAAGTTAATTTAGATCACTTTAATTTATTTTCCAAAGTAAACTTAGGAAAAGTAAATTAAATACAACTGGTTTCCTAATTTAAGTCTTCTGCATGCAAGAACACATGCATGCAGGAAGACCTTCCTTGTTGCTACTAGTTTAACACTCCCTATCAACGAGGAAGGGATTCGATAGCAACCCCAACTTATCCATGAACTTCACAAAACTCTGTCTGCAAAGTGCCTTGGTGAAAATGTCTTCCACCTGCTCATCTGTCTGTATGTACTCCAACTGAATTGTTCCCCTCTGAACACAATCTCTCAAGAAGTAGTATTTGATGTTTATGTGTTTGCTTCGGTCATGGAACACTAGATTCTCAAATAGCCTGATGCCACTCTGATTATCATAGTGAAATACTATAGCCTCTAGCTCACACTCGAACAACTTTGTAAGTAACTTCCTTAGCCACATACACTCACAAGCAACCATGTTGGTTGCCATGTACTCAACCTCTGTCGAGCTCAATGCAACTGACTTCTGCTTCCTGCTAAACCAAGAGACAACCCTTGATCCAATGCTGAAATAGAAACTTGAAGTACTCTTCTGGTCCTCTACACATCCTACCCAATCAACATCTATGAAACCTGCTAACTATACACTCCCCCTGCGCTCATAAACCAATCCATACTCCACTATACCTCTGATGTAGTGAAGTATGTGCTTTGTAGACGTCCAATGCACTCTCCGAGGGTCCACCATGAACTGACTCAAAGAGTTGAATACAAAGCCAATGTCTAGTCGAGTGTTGACCAGATACATAAGCGATCTGATAAGCTAACGATACAAGATAGGGTCAAATCCATCTGATCCTGATGCATTAATCTTCCTCCAATTGGAAACTAGAGTTATGGCCATAAGCTTGCAATCCTCCATCCTGAATCTCTTCAGGATCTCTACTGCATACTTCCCCTGTCCGATGAAGAAGCATCCATCTCTCTGCCAAACCTCCAAGCCCAAAAAGTAATGCATCAGCCCAAGTTCTTTCATCTCAAACTCTACTGCAAGGTTGGACTTATAGTCTCCAATCAGCCTCTCATCTCCTATCAAAAAGAGATCATCCACATATAAGACCAGTATGAGAGGCACCTCACCTATCAAGAAGTACAGGTTGTGGTCAGCCTCACTCTGTTAAAATCCCATCTTCCGTAAATAGTTGTCAATCCTTGAGTACCATACTCAACGTGCATGCTTGAGCCCGTAAAGAGCTCGATGCAGTCGACATACATGCATCTCCTTGTTCTCCACATCAAACCCCTCTAGTTGCTCAATATACACATCCTCCTCTATCACTCCGTTGAGGAAGGAAGTCTTGATGTCCGCCAACCCATCTCAGCTGCTAATGAGATAATGGTCTAAATGGAAGAATACCTGGAAACAGGGGTGAAGGTCTCCTCATAATCAATACCCTCCTTCTGTGAAAACCCCTTTTCCATGAAGTGCACCTTGTACTTCTCCACGCTTCTGTATGTTGCATGCTTCACCTTGTAGATCCATCTAGATCCCACCACCTTTTTCCCTTATGGCCTCGGCACAACCTCCCATACCTGGTTTTTCATAATGGAGTCATACTCCTCAACCATAGCTTCCTGCCACACATCATGTTGTGCAGCCTCCGTGAAGCTAGAAGGTTCAAAGTTAATCAACTATGTCATCAATGCCATATAACTAAGCATCTCTGGTGGTACACTCCATCTAAAAGTTTTATGTGGAGGCTCTACCTTCATGGAATCTTGCACTGTGGATCTAAACCACTTAGGCCTTGCCCTAGTGTCAACCTGTTGCGGCTGCTAGATATCCGTCTCTTGCTGCAGCTCATCCTTCAATACAATGACTAAATAATCATGTCCACCTGACTCCCTCTAACCACTAGAACCTATGCTCTGTGTTTGTACCTATACCTATACATCTCGCTCCTCCAACTTGACTCCCAACTCCTATGTTGGATGTTGCTCTGCTTGTAAGTCTAGAGATCTCCGCAAGGCCCTATGCTCATCGAACTGGACATCCCTGCTCATAATGATCCTCCTGCGAGTAGGAATGTAAACTCTATATGCCTTCGAAATATCGTCATAACCAACAAGTAACCCCTTCTTTCTAGAAGGGTCCAGCTTCTTCCTATTGTCAACATGAACACAACAATAGCAGACACTGCCAAATATGTGAATGTGACTCACATCTGGCCTAGTGTCTGTGAATACCTCCTCTAGTGTCTTCCTCCCCAAGGCTGTGTGGGTACACCTATTCTGAATGTATACTACAGTCCTGTATGCCTCGGCCCTGAGGAATAGTGGTAATCCCTGATCAAATAATATCCTTGGCTGCTCCAACTATAGTCCTATTCTTTCACTCTGCAACTCCATTCTGCTGTGGGGTATGGGGCACAGTGTGCTCCTTCTTGATTCCCTCAACCGAACAATATTCCATGAACTCATTGGAAGTGTACTCACCCCTGTTTTCTGTCCTTAACACCTGAATCTTCTTTCCTGTTTGGTTCTCCACAAGATTCTTGAACTCTCGAAACCTCTCAAAGACCTCTGACTTGGCCTTCAAGAAATAGATCCAAGTTTGGAATAGTCATCAATGAAGGTTATGCAATAACTATAACCACTAAACGAATGGACACTCATAGTTCTGCATACATCCAAATGCACCAAGTCCAAGGGCTCCTTAGACTTTTGCTCACTCTGTGGAAAAGGATTCCTAATGTTCTTCCCCAAAGCACAACCCTTGCAGTGGTTATGCTTTTCCTCTTGTACGTAAGGAACTCCAATGACTACCTGTCTCAAATGCTTCAATGCTCCATGGTGTAAGTGTGCCATCCTCCTATGCCACAACTCACCATGACTGTTGCTGCTGCTGTTGACTAGAGCCTTTGTAGGCTCAAAGTGTAATCTATACACTTTCCCGCTCCTTCTGCCAATCACCCGATCCAAGCTCATATCTGACCCCTTGGGCCTGATATACACTCTATGGTCACAGAACTTCACCTGATGTCCCTTGTCCTCAAAAGTGGAGACTGATATAAGGTTCTTGGTCAGTCCTAGAACATATAACACATCAACAAAACTGAGGGGTTTTCCAGACTCCCTCTCAAATGAAACAGTGCCAACTCCCTACGCCTGATACCGCGCATCATCACCCAGCTCAACGTGGATCCTCGTTCCAACCTCCTACAAGTCTCTAAAGAATCTCTTCTATCCATTCATGTCTCTAGATGCTCCACTGTCAATGTACCATATGTTTCTCCCTATCGTGCTTGCCATGCAAGCTATCAAGCAAAACTCCTCATCGAAGTTCCTGTTGAACTCATCCACCTATGCAGATCTAGTCATCTGAGTATTACTCTTCTTCTTCCTGTCTGGGAACTGGGAGGAAAATTGTCCCTACTTGTGGAAGATAAAACACTTGACCTTTGATACATCAAGGTTATTATTACCATCCTTCTTCCTCTTTGCCTTCCCCTTGCTCTTCCTTGTAAGGGCTAGAGCCTCCTCATCCACAATTTGTGGGGCAGTGCTGGATGAGCCTGATCCTTAACCCATGCGGGTCTCCTCCTGTACAAAGTCATCCCATAGTCTCTGTCAATTAGGGATCTTCTCCCTGGCCACAACATCGTTGGCAAAGGTTTCCCATGGCTTAGAGAAGCCATTGAGGGCTATCCGAACTAGCTCCTCATCATTAGATTTAGAGCCAACAGCTTCAAGCTCATCCCTGATCTGTGTGAGCCTCGTGAGATAAGGCACCACTCCTTCTCCTTTGATCATCTTGGTGTTGCGCATCCTCTCTTGCAACACCATCATTTGGTTCTCATTCTTGCTCTAGTACAGACTTTCCAAATCCTTCCACATCTCCAATGCGGTCTTCTTACCAGAAAGATGAGGGACTATACGGTCCTTCACTCCATCGATGATAATCAACATGGCTCTAGAATCAATCTTCTTCTAGGCTATCATATATGTCGGATCTGTGGGTGCAACTTTTGTGGAGTCAATATGCTCCTTAGCATCACCGACGTCCAGGATCCTTGTGATCCTTCCTTTCCTTGTAGGAATGTTCTCAGCACCCTGGAGTCTATCCTCAACTCTCAACTGCATGGCCATAGTGAAGTGTACATGTCAAACCCTATATCTGGAAGTGTAGGTTTGTGTCTTCCTATATATATGCCCCTGATCTATCACTGCTGTTGCAAATCTCTCAACTTTAGCTCACTAGAGCTCTGATACCATGTAAATTTTCCTTTAATATTCAACTAGGGTTAAACAATGCATGCAAAATATCAACTGATAACAACACATGAATATATTTTACAATATGCAATGGAATATAAAACTAAGAAATAACTCACAACATCACATCACAATATTGACACTATTATTGTTGGTATAGAAACCCCCAGAAAAAACCCAAGATGGGAAAACTGGTGCAGCAATCAAATATAGATTTTATTATGAGAAAATATGGAACTTTTACAATCACTGCAAATTCACCCAAACCTGGAGAATGCAGCACCCGGCAGAATCACTTGGCAAATCCGAGCTAAACCTCAACACCCTCCTGTGTGAGTGTACGGCCCAGCTGTACGAAGCTCGATGATCCTGCTGCTCACTCCTCCGTCTTCTCAACTAAATCCTATGTATTACTTTATCTCCCTGTCTATATCCTATCTTTGTCAGAATACAAGTGTGTGTTTTCTCTCCACCAATTGATCTCTCTTTCGTNTAGGAAAAGTAAATTAAATACAACTGGTTTCCTAATTTAAGTCTTTTGCATGCAAGAACACATGCATGCAGGAAGACCTTCCTTGTTGCTACTAGTTTAATAGAATGTTGGAAAGACTAAAAAAACTACAAGAAGGTGGATATCTAGTTCCCAAGAACCATGAAAATGGATTAAGAATAAAAAATAAACAATCTCAAGATTTCAAGATGGGATATAATCATGAAGGCAGTGAGTTGGAGACTAGTTTGTTGAATATGGATATTTAAATGACCCAAATGTATCTCAACATGTATCAACTGACCATAAGTTTATCAGAGATGAACCAAGAACATCTTTTCCTTAGCTGTAATAATGATGTTAAATAAGAAAAGCCATAATCTACTTCATGAGTCAAGTTTGATTTTGAAGAAGAAGAACTTGAACAGGAGAATAAGCCAAAGCCAGTTAAATATGCATGCCACTCCTATTGATGTTGGACATTTTGCCTTGTCAACCACACATTGGAGTGGTAATTATCTTTGATAAATTTTGTTTTTAGTGAGAAGGGTCAACTAAGAAGGGTCAACTGACCCTTCTCCATAGAAGTTTCAAAAGACCCTTCTCCAAAGAAGGGTCAACTACTCCTCCTCCTTTGTACAGGGAAGTTTCAATAGATGTTTATCTAGTGACATAACATTTCATTTCCAATAAATGTTACTCTTTCCTTCTCACTAGATGTATCAGAATTTTATTTTGAAAAGGGCTCAACTTTTTCATTTCGAATTAGTTTTTTATGGGTATTTTTTCGTTCTCTACACATTTAAGTTGTTAAATTTTGCAAATTTAGTTTTTAATTAAAGGATTGACTATGTGTTCCCCATGCTACATGTAATGAATATTTATCTTGGGATTATCATAGTCCATTGAGGAAAACATCCTTGAAGAATAGTCAATTGACCCTTCTCCTTTTTCCTTTTAATCATCTTAAATAAGAGAAGCAATTAGTAATTTACATGACTAAAAGGTTGTAAATGGAGAAGAGTTGGCCGACCCATTAATATGCTACATGTAATGATGCTAAGTTTGGGTATAATCAAAATTTCATTAAATATTACAACTTCCATGGATAAGGTTGATTTCCCTTTTCCACACTACATTGAATTAAATTTTATCTAGTCATGATCGTAGTCCATTAAAATAAAATATATGTGGAGAAGGGTCACTTGACCCTCCTCCTCTCTCCTTTAATCACATTAAACCATGCATTTGGTAGTTCATCAACATGATGAAACTAATTAAAATGGAGAAGGCCCCCTCCAACCTTTCTCCTTTCTCAATGGAATGGATTTTTATCTAGGGATGATCATGGTTATTAAAGGAAACCATAGATGTAGAAGGGTTGGTTGATCATTCCTCGACCTTAGACTAGAGAAGATTAATCTAGGTATCCATTACAACTATATGGAGAAGTGAATCTAAAATAAACATGGAGAAACTACAAAATTAAACCTTAAATGTATAAGGCTTGACCAACCATTCTCTTGTCTTCATTACATCATGTTAAGAGAGTGAATCGGTTAGGAATGTAAATGGGGAATAATTTACTGACCCTTCACTACATTTAACTCCAAAACAATGTTAAATCTAGGGATCATTGACGTCCATTAAATAAAACTAAAGATTGTAACATCCACATACCTTAATCTGACCAACAAGAGGGGACACTAACTAAATCAAGGCCTCTAAATTTTGCCCATAACCATAATTACAAATTCTTAACAATAAAAACATGTGTGCAAATACATAATAAAAATACAAAGCGAAAATAACTCGATCCACACACACATAACATGTAATTTAAAGGCATAATTATCACATGAATACAAATAAAAATCATTGAACATCATATACAAAAGAATACTTATCTTTAACAAATAATGTCCAAGCAACTGCTTATGTAAGAGCGATTTTCCACCCAACCGTAGGCACTCTGTTCACCATTTACTATTTCTTCTAAGAGACCTCCCCCAAACTGGGATAGGAGGCCATCAAGGTGAAGGAAACATCTAGATGATTCGCTCTCTTATCCCACAACCCATTCTACTCTCTCTTCTTAGTCAAAATCTCAACCAGAGATCTACAAGGATATCACTAATCCATCATAGCCATGGCACTCCTTCCAACTTCCCCATGCAACACAATAAGGATTTTTCCTTCACTGATCCATAGTTCCCCCAGGAAATCCAACCCTTACAATGCTTACTAGTGTGTGCAGTAAGAGTCCAACTTGATATATGCTATTGGAGAACCTCCTACAACATTAATTCATGGTTTCTCAAGCATCCAAAAGTAGTAGAACTAAATGGGTAAAGGTTCCTAGCTTTCCCAACCTTTATGCTCACCTACAACCTTCTATTTCACTTCAGATTTGCAGCTCTGTCTCTAAATTCGAATTTATGAGTTAAACATAGTCTGGTATTGGTCATGAACAATAATAGGAAACTCTATGTAGTGGATAAATATGCATGAGAGAATGATCAAAAGAGTGTTTACTCCAAGGGCTATGAGATGATGATGAAAAGACAACTGACATAGCTCCTGACCATATAAGAAAAGGGTTGCTAACAACTGACATAATTGTCACAATCCACATGCTTCAATAACTGTATGAATTGAGTTTTCCCACCAACCTTACACATGCATTTAATGACTAGGTTTAATAGTCAAGAGAAGGTAATTAGCTCATTTAAATCACATGGAATAATTTTGGATGAGTTCTAAGGTTAACAGTTGGCAGCAAAGGATTTAGTTTCCCATAGGCCCACTTTCCTGAGTCTCCTCTGGTGGATTCATAGCCCCTCTAGTTCTCTTTACACAATCATCTTGGACCATTTTATTAATTTCCAAATAATATTTACATACATTTCGAATTGGACAAATAGAAATATATATACACATACATATCTATCCATTCACTAGTCGGGCCTTGGCCTCGAACTCTGCACTAAGAATCCATACTAGCATATTTATATCATTTACATAATTTTGATTAAATACATTCCAAATCAAAACTAGGGGTATTACATAGATGGTTAAGGGTTGATTGATCCTTCTTGATGTTACTTACATAAATGGAGGAGAGTTTATCAAGCCTTCTACGAATGTTAGAAAGTATTATATTGTATATCATAACTGAAAAGTGTTAGTTCATCCTTTCTCCATTTTCCACTAGAGAACATGAGTATATGGATGCACTATAAATATGGGTAAAAATAAAATATAAAGAAGAGTCAATTGATCATTCCTCAACCTTCCACTAGCGAATATTAATCAAAATATCTAATGGAACTATAGGAACAAGTTAATTAAAATAAACATGGAGACTCTATTAGATTAAACCATTGATGGAGAAGGTTCAAACAAACCTTATCCTATATCCTTTACATCATGTTAAATGAGGGAATTGGTTAGGTTATTTCCATGTACATATAATAATTAATACACCCTTCCAGTCCAAAAAAATGCTAACTGTAGGGATCAATAGTTGATCCTTTCTCCATATTCCACTTGAGAAGATGAGTACATGATTCCATTAGAAATATGGGTACAATTACAATATAATATGGGAAGGATAAGGGTTGGATGACCATTCTCAAAATTCCACTAGCGAAAATGAATTCAAATATCCATTTCAACAATAGTAAAAGGAGTCTAAAATAAACATGGACAATGCCACACTTCAATGGATAACACTCTTCTCCATTCAACTCCTATTTATTTATTTATTTATTTAGGGATTATTGAATTTATGAAAGTAAACCATAAATGGAGAAAAATTAGGAATAAGTTAGGTGATTGACATGACTATGAAGATGTAGATCAAGAAGGGTTGGCCAAACCTTCTCCATGATTCTCCTAACTAACATGGTAATATTGGTATATCTAGGGATCATATAATTTACATTGAAGGAAACCATAGATGGAGAAGGGCCTACTAAACCTTCTTCATGCTATCTGTAGAGAAGTTATGTTTAGGGATCATATTAGCAAATATAAGTAATTCCAATATCACTCTTCTCTATTCAACTCCTAAAAAATGTTATATCTAGGGAATTTTTTAGTATATGGAAGTAAACCATAAATATAAAAGGGTTAGGTATTAGTTAGGTTATTGGCATGCTGACAAACATGTAAATGGAGAAGACGTGATTGACCCTTCTCCTTAGTACTAACAATAATTGTATACAATGCCCAAGTAACATGTAGATCATTTTTTTCCAATGCCTTTTGGCAAAGAATTAATGGGAGAAACACTTGAATTTTATTAATGGAGGTTTTGGGTAGTGGATCATTCAAATTTAACACAATTCTTGTTTTGCAAGCATGGATGGGTGACACCTCTCACTCCCTCTAAACCAATAACATTATCTCTTCCATATGCCACCAATTAATTGTTTGGTATAGTTTGGTAATGCACAAGACCACACTTGGAGTAATGCATCCACCCTCACAATTGTACACTACAATAGATTACATAATTTATATACCTTAAAAAATACGAGAAACATGGGAAATCCAAGATATCATTAATGATTTTATATTCTTGCAATGAGACCGATGTTCAAATTTTGTTTCATGGAACCATATCTATATTATTAATCCAGAGGAGGTTTCCTCCTAAAAATATAACTCAAAATGTGCATGACAAAATCATTTATGCCCTTTATGCACCATACATTGTTGGAATAGAACTCACTAAGCTACATACCCATAAATTTGTTTAGATGGTCGATCCTTGAATATAGTGGATAGTAACTAATATATTACTCAACTCACTTGCATTTGCAAACAACTATCACTCCTTGTCATAAATAACTAATATCACTAAATGATGCAAATCCTCATTAGAGAAGATAAAACGAAACAAGAGATGTAAGAAAATTCCCTTTCCATGGATTTGGAATCTCAATGAAAACTAATAGAACCTGCATGTAGATTTGAAGTCTTAAGTTTAATATTAATCATTATCCCTACAAGTGTAAATTTCCTTTAAAACTCATTTTAGGGATAAACAATATACATTTAATTTCTACTGATAACCACACATGATTTTATTTTACTAGTAATGCAACGGAAAGTAAATACTAAGCAACATCAACAATAGTCACATCAATATAGACACAATGTTTTGGGTATGGAAACCCCTTGATAAAACTCAAGATGAGAAAATCAGTGCAACATTTAGATATGAAATTTTATTATGAAGATATAGAGTAATTACAATTCAGTAGAAGAATACACCCAACCTGACAAAATAGAGCCCATGAAAATTCACTAAGCAAACCCGACTGAAATGGTACAACCCCCTGTGCAACTGCACGGACTTCTGCATCAGTAGTACAAACCTCCATGTCAGTTGTGCAGATTCATACGAATGTTGTTGTACGGCCTCTACCGAATTTGTACGATCTTTTGCTGGGTGAATGTGTATGGCCCTTGTGTTCTGCCTGATCTTCCTACGAATCTTCTGGATCAATATCCTCTATCTTCTCAACAAAATTCTCTGCCTGACTTCTCTCTGTTTGTGTGTGTGTGTGTGCCCTATCCACTAAATCTTCTTTTAACTCAATGGATAAGTGAAAACCCTAACCCTCGCTATGGATCAATGGATGTGATCCTCTGATGAGACCAATGGCCAAGATTAGATTAGCCATTACTTAAATTACTTCACTTTTCACTTTATAAAAGCGATTCCATTAAGTCAAAATCAAATTAGATTAATTAATGTATTTTCCTAAGTCTAAACTTGCGAAAATCACATTAATACATTTGGATTCATGTTTAATGTTTTCTAGCATGCAATGAAACATACAATGATATAATACCTTCCTTGTCGCCACTTTCTAACACTCCCTTTCAACGAGGAAGAGATTTCATAGAAACTCCAACTTATCTCTAAACTTCACAAAACTATGTCTACAAAGTGCCTTGGTGAAAATGTCTGCCACCTGATCATATGTCTGAATGTACTCCAACGAATGGTTCCTTTCAGTACACAATCTCTCAGGAAGTGGTACTGAATGTCTATGTGTTTGCTCTGGTCATGGAACACTAGATTTTCATATATCTTGATGCCACTCTAAATGTCACAATGAACCATTGTAGCCTCTAGCTCACACTTGAAACACGTTGAAAGTAAATTCCTCAACCACATTCCCTCACAAGCAGCCAAACTGGCTGCCATGTACTCAACCTCTTCCGAGCTAAATGAAACTAACTTTTGCTTCTTTATGAACCAAGAGACAACCCCTGACCCAATGCTAAAGCAGCAACCTGAAGTGATCTTCCGATCTTCTACACATCTTTCCAAGTCAACATATGTGAATCCTACTAATTGTACACTCCCCCTGTGCTTATAAACCAACTCATACTCCACTGTACCCCTAATGTAGTGAAGCAAGTGATTTGTAGTCATCCAATGCACTCTCCGAGGGTCCACCATGAACTAGTTCAAACAGTTGACTGCAAAGCTAATGTCTAGTCGTGTGTTGACTAGATACATGAGCAATACAATAAGTTGGCGATACAATGTAAGATCAAACATGTCTGACCCTGATGCATCAATATTCCTCCAGTTGGAAACTAGAGGTATGGACATAGGCTTTCAATCCACCATCTTGAATCTCTTCAAGTTTTCCACTGCATACTTCCCATTTCTCAATGAAGAAGCACCCATCTCTCTGCCAAACCTCCAATCCTAGGAAGTAATTCATCAACCCAAGGTCTTTCATATCAAAATCAACTACAAGGGTGGACTTGTAGTCATCAATCAACCTCTCATCTCCTGTAAGAAAGAAATCATTTACATATAGTACTAGTATGAGAGGCACCTCAACTTATAATAAGTACAGGTTGTGGTCCGCCTCACTTCCCTAGAATCCCATCTCTCGTAGATATATATATCTCCTTGATTACCATGCCCAAGGTTCCTTCTTGATCCCATAAAGATCTCTCTGCAACCTGCATACATGTGTCTCCCTGTTCTCCACATCAAACCCCTCGGGCTTCTCAATGAATACCTCCTCCTATATCACTATGTTGAGGGAGGTGGTCTTGACATCTATTTGATGAACGTGCCAACCCATCTCTGTTTCTAATGAGATAGTGGTCTGAATAGAAGAATATATGGCAATAGGGGTGAAGTTCTCCTCATAGTAAATACCCCCCTTCTGTGAAAACCCCTTTTCCATGAAGTGCACTTTGTACTTCTCTTCGCTTCCATCTGTTGCATGCTTTACCTTGTAGATCCATTTGGATCCCACCACCTTTTTACCTTTTGGCCTTGGCACAACCTCCCATAGTCAATTCTTCATGATTGAGTCATAGTCCTCAACCATGGCTTCCTGCCACACGTCATGTTGTGAAACCTCCACGAAACTAGAAGGTTCAAAGTTAATCAAATCCATCATCAATGCCATAAAGCTAAGTCTCTATGGTGGTTTTCTCTGTCTCATGGAGCTCTGTGGAAGATTCACCTTCCTGGAATCCTAAACTATGGACCTAAACCACTTAGGTCGTGGCCTATTGTCTACTTTCCACAACTATTGGATGTCCTCCTATTGGTACTGCTCATCCTCCAAGTCAATGACCAAAGAATCTTTTCCACCTGACTCCCTCTGACCTTTAGAGCCTGTTCTTTGTGTCTGTACCTATACCGGTACCTGTGGTTCCTCCAACTTGACCCCCGATTTTTGTGTTGGTTGCTCCTGTGATGGTAAGTCCATAGATCTTTGCAAGGCCTCGTCCTCATCAAACTGGACATACTTGCTCACAATGATCCTTTTGTGAGCAGGAATATATACTCTGTATGCCTTTGAAGTATCATTGTAACCAACAAGTAACCCCTTCTCTCCTAAAGGGTCCAACTTTTTCCTAGTGTCAATATGAATGTGACAATATCAGACACTCCGAAATATGCGCAAGTGGCTAACATCTGGTCTAGTGCCTATGAAGACCTCCTCAGGTGTCTTCCTCCCCAAAGCTGTGTGGGACACCTGTTTTGAATGTATATTGCAGTCCTATATGCCTCGATCCATAGAAATAGTGGAAATCCCTGATCAAATATCATCACCTTGGATGCTCCTACCAATGTCTTATTCTTTCTCTCTGCCACTCCATTTTGTTGCAGGGTATGAGGCACGATGTGCTCCTTGATCCCCTCTGATGAACAATACTCCAAGAATCATTAGAGGTATACTCACCCATGTTGCCTGTCCTCAATACTTGAGTCTTCCCTCCTATCTAGTTTTCTACGAGATTCTTGAACTCCTGAAACCTCTCAAAGACCTCTTACTTGGCCTTTAATAAATAGATCTAGGTCTTCTTGGAATAGTCATCAATGAAAGTGACACAATAAATGTAGTCACTGAACGATTGGACACTCATGGGTTCGCAAACATATAAATGCACTAATTCCAAGATCCCCTTATACTTGTGCTCACTCTGTGGGAAAGGCTTCCTGATGTTCTTCCCCAACGCATAACCCTTGTAGTGGTTATGCTTCTCGTCCTGAACCTGAGGAACTCTAATGATTTCCTATCTCAAATTCCTCAGTGCTCCATGGTGTAAGTTTGTCATCCTCCTATGCAAAACTTGCCCTGACTGTTGTTGCTACTAACTAGAGCCTTTGAAAACTCATAGTGTAGTCTATACACCTTCCCGCTCCTGATCTGTAACAAACATAAAATAAATATAATAATTAAATCATTAATAATAAACATAATTAAGATGAAAGGACATGACCTTTCATTCACAATTCACAAGCCCTATTTAATAGGCGAGTTATCAACCATTGTAAGCATCTTTTATCATCAATCTTATCACCAATACACTACATTATTTATTATGGCTTATTCGATATTCCAAATATTTTGGTAATCTTTGTATGAGTGAATAATTATTTGCTTCATGTGGTATCAGAGCCAGCCCTTTCTTAGGCTTCTGCTCATTCTATCTTTTAGCCAAAATTTCAGATTTTAGCTGAGTAAATTCAGAGTTTCTCTATACACTTGGTCTTTGACCAGTCTTGGCTTCTCGCCATTTTCAGATTTCAAATTGACAAAAAGAATAAAAAAATTGAAGAAATATCCTTTGCAAATCTGAAGAATACTGCTGCTATACCCAGCTCTGCCAGTCAACCGCGTTCTCCACCATCCTACGCAGCTTATCCACGCGCTTCCTTCCACCTCCACGCTGACCACTCCTCCACCTCACTGCTAGACCACGCGCCTTCTCTCTTCCCAAACTCCACCTGTGCGCTGCTCTCCTCCACGCCCCTCAACTTCCACGTCCACCTCCATCCACCTTCCACATACGCCCCCATCTGCTTGCCTCTGTGCTTTTCCCTCCACACTGTTGCTCCATTGTCACCCTCCACCATCACCTCACTGCCCTCCACCGTCGTCGTCACTCCCTTCTACGCACTCCTCACCCATCCGCCACACCCCACCCTTTGCCACCTCCTCATCCACCACACCCTTCGCCACGTCCTACCACCCTCGCCACCTCCTCCATCCGCCACTCCTGCTATCCTCACGCCGTCACTCCCCACTACCTGCACAAAACACAACAACAAAAAAGTATTATAATATAATATATATATTATATTTATATAATATATATATTATATTTATATAATATTTCAAAAAATATATTACAATATAATATTCTCAATTTGTTTTATTATATAAATAATAAAATAAACATTTTATTTTATAATAATTTATTATTATAAAAAAAAGGGTTATTTAACCTAATACAAAGAGAACAAATCGAAGAAAAACGACGACTATCTCTAGTCTAGATAACCATCTAGTGTCAAAGAAATCAAAGATCATGGAATCTGATTTGCGACTACAAATAGAGAAATTAGAATCCAAGTTAAAGCTCTATCTAAAAGACAATGAAGAATTGCGAGACATAAATACGAAATCAGAAATGTTAATTAAATTACATAAGATGCAAAAAGAGTGCAAGGAACAAAAAATTTCCGACCAAAAAAATCATATAGAAAAATTGTCTGCCCAAATTGAGAAATTAAAAGATGAAAGTAAGTTCGATCAGAAACAAACAAAATCAAGATATAAAGAAAGAAATAAGTGATTACGAAGCAGAAATAATACGCTTGAACAAAATCGTTAATGACAAAGATGAAGAACTGACGCACATACAACAGAGATTAACAGATCAAGAATCAGTGGTCTACCAGTATCGACAATAGATAAAAGTTTTGCAACAACAAAATAACGACTCTAAAAAGGAACACAAGGTGGAGATCGCAAAGAGTAATAAAACAATATCTAACAATTCTGAAGCAATTTTCAGATTAAGAAATCATAACAAAACCCTGATTACAAAAATCAAAAAATTGAAAAATAGTAACAAGAGGGAAGAACACTCCGGTGAAGACCTCGAAGGAAAAATACTGAAAAATCAAGAAGAAAACCAGTGTCTAAATAATCGTAATCAGAAACTATAGAATCATATCAAGGAGTTAGAAATTGAAAAAAATCACAAGATGAAAGAATCGAAAAGATTCATAATCATAAACAATCTACTGGAGAACCAAGAAGCACAATCCAGGAAAATGCATCCAAAAATCAAATCGAGGAAGTGAAGATAGTCCTCGCCGCAGTCCAAAGTAAAGAAGAACAAACAACACTTACACCTTACAGACATCCTAATTATAATCGTCATTTTGACCAATGACAAGGTCAAAATGAATATTCACAGAAAACTTATCTGGACATGCGAAAATATCGACATACTAAGCAACAATTGAGACGAATTGTCCCACAAAATATCTCAAAGCTCCGATAAAAATAGATCTGGGATGGACCACAGCAGATACGATGCAACAATTCTCCTGGGGAATTCGTAATTTGTATCGACTCATCTCCTCAAATGTCGCAAATACAAAAGGGAAAGAATTCCAAGACGACAGATTAAAATAAATCAGACATTAATGTCAAATACATCTTTGAGGACAAAGATTCCCTCAAGGGGAAGGCAATGTAACAAACATAAAATAAACATAATAATTAAATAATTAATAATAAACATAATTACGATGAAAAGACATTACCTATAATTCACAATTCCCAAGCCCTATTTAATAGGGGAGTTATCAACATTGTAAGCGTCTTTTATCATCTATCCTATCACCAATACACTACATTATTTATTATGGCTTAATCGATATTCCAAATATTTTTGTAATCTTTGTATGAGCGGATAATTATTCACTTTGAGGACAAAGCATCATGAACCGAAATGCAAGGTAACAAACTTAAATAATAACGACAAACGATATATATATATATCGTTTGTCGTTATTATTTAAGTTTGTTACATTGCCTTCTGGTTCATGATGCTTTGTCCTCAAAGCATATTTTATAAAACTCGTTTATAATTTAAATATTGTAAGTAAAACCATGGGCTATTTCACTTTGTTTTGAACTTTTCCCCTTTTATTTCTTTGTTAATAATTTTTTTTTTATTCTTCATTTTTCTTTCTTTTGTTGATAATTCTTTTTTTTCCTCTTGTTCTTGTTTCATATTTGGAGTGGAATTAATACTTCTTCAAAGAAATTCAAAAAGCCAAAGGCCAATTTTTGGTCAAAAACCTTTTTTTACTAGAGAAACTCTGAATATGGATGGCTAAAATCCATTGTGAGGTCAAAGACCTAAATCCAAGGAAACCTTGATCATTTTGGACAAAATCCGGAGATGAGCAAAAGCCCTAGGAAGGGTTGGCTCTGATACCAATGTAATATCTATATCCAGATATTCTCAATGATTACTTAGCTGAATAATCAACCAATGGAAAATAACTCCATATTGATATTATAAAATAAATATTAAAGATGAATGATGATAAAATATTACAAAGTGAGTGCCATATATATATTAATTGTAAAGGCACTTTGAATACCATCCATGAAAGGATGCGTCGTTTTAGAATAGTTTATTAATAACCATTTATTATTTATTAATTATTAATATCAATATATATTAATATTAATAATTAATATATATATATATATATATATATATATATATGTTGTTTGTTGTTATTATTTATTATTTAATTTTGTTACATGATCTGAACTCCTATCTGATTCCTTGGGCTTGATATACACTCTATGGTCTCTAAACTTCACCTGAAATATCTTATCCTCCACAGTGGAGACGGATATGAGGTTCTTGTTCAACCCCGAAACATACAATACGTCAACAAAACTGAGGGGTTTTCCAGACTCCCTCTGAAACGAAATAGTACCAACTCCCTACGCCTGATACTACGCATCATCACCTAGCTTAATGTGGAGATTTAATCCACCCTCCTGCAATCTCTTGAAGAACCTCTTTTGTCCCGCCATATGACAAGATGCTCCACTATCTACATACCAAATGTTGTTTCATGTGGTGCTTTCCATGCAAGTTATCAAGCAAAATAATTCATCAAAGATTTTGTTGAACTCCTCCAACTCTACAGATCATGCCATCTGGGTATTGTTCTTCTTCCTATCTGGGTACTGCGATGAAAAGTGTCCTTACTTGTGGTAGATAAAACACTTGAATTTGGACATGTCAAGGTTCTTCTTACCACCCTTATTATTCTTTGCATTACCCTTTCTCTTCCCTGCTAGGGCTATAGGCACTTAATCCACAATATGTGGGGAACTACTGGATGAACCTGAACCTTGACCCATGTTGGTCTCCTCCTGCACAAAATCATCCCATAGTCTATGTTGATGAAATTGTCATTGATGCCAACATGGAATTGCAGTGTCCCTATAGGTTTTCATTGATTCCACCAAGTCCCTCTTGTAGAGCACATGTATGGATGATCCCAGTACCCTTACACTTAGTGCCTTAGATCCCTTACGGAGATGTCTTGTGCCTTGAAGCACCTTGTACCCAGTTGACAAGGTCCCTGCACCCACAAGGTTGGATCTTGCAGCCACCACCTTGTTGACGATGCTGAAGACCTTGATGATGATACTGAAGACCTAAAGATGGTGTTGAACAAAAGAGTTTGGTTGAACAACAAAGGTATACAATTAGTTATAAGAAGAATCTTGCACTTGTGGATTACAATCCTCAAATCTTTCTTAGTTGGATCTAAGAAAACTAGGTTGGGTCATGTTACAAGAGTTGGTGCTCTTTTCATCAGTTGGTGCTTATTGTAATCGAGAATATTGCAGTCATCCATTACCATAAATAAATAACAAAATCATATATATTCTTGTGTCTCTTTGAAGTCATGATTGTTCCTATGACTCATGGTTGATTTAACTGATGAATATGATTATGTGATTAATGCTTGATATATTTTGATTGATTAAAGAAGATAAAAAATTTAAATTGCTCACACATTGATTCACCCCCCCCCCCCTCTTAGTGTGTCAATTGTGTCCAACAATTGGTATTAGAGCGGGCCTCATCACAAGCCTTGCAAGCTTGAAGGAGATTCGTGGAAACACAATGGAAGAAAAAACAGAGTCATCAAGCAATGATGTTCCTATACTTGATGTTACAAACTATTTCGATTGGAGGAGAAAAATGAAGGCATATCTGAAGAAGTTTGGCATTTGGTAGATTGTGATCAATCCACCCGCTCCATCAATAAGAAGGGAAATTCAGCTGCACAAAAAGAAGCTAAGAAGGAAAATGCTACAGCCTTGAAGTTCCGCATGGATGGGCTTCCCAACTCAGTGAAAGAAAGTGTAGGGGAGTACACTTCAGCTAAATATCTATGGTTTAAGATGGAAAGAGAGAATCAGAAGGCAAGACCAGAACCCGAAAAATATAGATCATGAATCAGAAGGCAAGACCAGAACCCAAAAAAGATAGATCATGAATCAGAAGACAAGTCTCCAGAAAAGGTCAATTAAGAAGAGGACTCCTGTAGAGGTATGGATTCTTTCGATTATAATAGTGAGGAACCGACTTTTCATCAGCCCCTCCTATTACTTAAGTTTGCTTGTGACCTTAGCTTGCGTAGGATTGTTTGTGCGTGATCTCTTATATTTTATAAAACTTTAGAGTAGAAGTTTTTGGCCAACATTCTGGCTGGGGTACCTGTCATACAATATCACAGGTTGCAGGGTTTACCACTTGGCTTTCATCCTTCCATGGGAGAAGGAGAAAGGGAAACCACGGACCAACCGGCTACAGTTGATTCGCATGTAGAAGGAATTCTCATTACTAAATCTGGGGAAGAAAATTCTTCCTTTGAAAATCCATCCACTCCTGTGGTAGTTCAACAACCTTCTGCAAAAGATACAACCTTTCGTTTTCAAACGGAGGGTCAATCCAGTGCACGATATTGGATTTTTACCCTTCCATCAAATGATACTGTGGCATCTGAGTTTCGTCCATCTGCTCTTTTTTAGGAGACTTCTTTAAGACAGGCCATCTATGAGTATGGAACCACTAGCTTACCTTATGTTACTCCCCCTCGAGAATCCAGGTTTGCTACAGAGGAGGATATCCTCGGGCCTGTTCATCAGACCCTTAATCATTTACTTAGGATTGGGGACAACCTAAGGCAAAGAAGCTTGACTCCCTTTCTTGCCCATACGAGAGCAGCCAGTACAGAATACCATGTTCCTTTACAATCTCATGTGGCTCCTAACTCAGGGGCACCAGTTCAAAACGTGGTCACTTATGATCTAATACAACCCTCCATCCCCACCCCACCAGTCCAAAATATCCCGTCTGTTTCTAATTCTCATGTATCTTCCACGACTGGGGGGAAACCCCCAGCCCAAGTTGCTTTATCAGCCAAGGGAACAGTTTTCAGAATGGGGAAAAATGTTGCTGCAGGTTGGCTAGTATTCAATCTACCTTCCACAAATACCAACATGGTTGTCCCCTCTTCTGACATGACATAACCCTCATGGGTTCAACCATTCTTTATTCAACCTTCATGGGGCTATACATATCCAGTGAATCAACCACCTATAGCCAATCAAAACTACCAACCTATAGCATTAGGAGATGTTTATCTTGGAATTCCTTACCCCATGGGGGAAGCCTAATGTGTTAAATGTACCTGTATATGGAGGACCACCTGATAATACTATTGGAGGATATGGAGGTCCACCTTTCGTAGGTCCTCTGCTTGGAGGCCCTCCTTTTTGGGGTCCACCTTCTAGATGTCCACTTTTTGGAGGTCCTTCGCCTGGAGGACACCTTTTAGAGGTCCTCCGCCTGGAGGACCACCTTTTGGAGGTCCACCTCCTGGAGGCCCACATTCTGGAGGTCCACCACCTAAAGGCCCACCTCTACCTAGAGGGCCACAACCCGGAGGCCCACGTTCTGGAGGTCCATTTCCTCCAGGTAGCTCACCATCAGGAGGGTCATTTGTGAATAAACCACCCAATCAACCGGTCATGGGAGCCTCGTCGACACTAATTTATCAATGGTATCTTAGGTTAAAATATTTAGTAATTTGAGTGATAGGTTCGAAAATGTGTTATGACGTCTATAAACATAGGAGTTGTCATTTATGTCCTGCACTGCATCCCTAATATCATGCGGTTCTTTCACATAACAACCGGTATATCAAACAACTTTGCAGGCACCTTTAAGGTATATCAAAAGGTTCTTCATACAGTCAGTAGTATATCAAAAGGACCCTTTCAAACGGTTGTGCATCAAACACCACTAACACGGATTTGAGCTCCCACATACCTCGTGTATATCGAGATAGCCCTCTAGGAAATCCACACCAACTGAGAAGATCCTTTTGGTTGTCTTCTTGGAGCAATACACCAACAAAAACACTCAGGGAGCTACTACACACGTGTCATCTAGGTAGTCGAGTATTCAGGAAAGGGTACGATCCCAATACTCCTTGTCGCATTTTACTGTTTGACCCTCTGATATATCTTGAGTTGCAAAAACTTGAAAATCCTAGTGAGGAACCGGCTTTTCATCAGCCCCTACTATCACTTTAGTTTGCTTGTGACCTTAGCTTTGCATCAGATTGTTTGTGTGTGATCTCTTATTTTTGAAAATCCTAGTGAGGAACCGGCTTTTCATCAGCCCCTACTATCACTTTAGTTTGCTTGTGACCTTAGCTTTGCATCAGATTGTTTGTGTGTGATCTCTTATTTTTGATAAAAATTTAGAGTATAAGTATTTGGCCAACATTTTGGCTAGGTTATATGCCAGACAATCTCAGAGGTTGCAAGGTTTACCACCTAACTTTCCTCCTTCCGCGGGAGAAAGAGAAAGGGAAACCATGGACCAATCGGCTATGACTGATTCACATGTAAAAGGAATTCTAGTTACTAAATCCAGGGAAGAAATTTCTTCCTTTGAAAATCCATCCACTCCTCTGGTAGTTCAACAACCTTCTGCAAAAGAAACAACCTTTCGTTTTCAAATGGAGGGTCAATTCGGCGCACGATATTGGGTTTTTACCAATCCATCAAACGATACTATGGCATTAGAGTTTGGTCTAACTGCTCCTTTTTAGGAGACTTCTTTAGGACAGGCCATCTGTTGGTATGGAACCACTAGCTTACCTTATGTTACTCCCCCTTGAGAATCCAGGTTTGCTCCAAAGGAGGATATCCTCGGGCCTATTCATCATACCCTTACTCATTTGCGTAGGATCAGGGATAAGCTAAGGCAAAGAAGCTTGTCTCCCTTCCTTGCTCGTTCAAAAGAAACCAGTCCAAAATATTGTGCTCCTTTACAATCTCATGTGGCTACTAACTTAGGGTCACCAGTTTAGAACATGGTCACTTAGGATCCATGTCAATCCTCCATCCCCGCCACACCAATCCAAAATCTCCTGTCTGTTTCTAATTCTCCTGTATCTTCCACAACTAGGGGGAAACCCCCATCCCAAGTTTCTTTATCAACTACGAGAATGGTTTCCAGCATGGGGAAAAATGTTGTTGCAAGGTGGCTAGTAGTTAATGTACCTTCCACGAATACCAACGTGGTTGTCCCCTCTTTTAGCAAGAAACAACCCCCATGGGTTCAACCAACCTTTAGTCAATCTTCATGGGGCTATACCTATCCAGGGAATCAACCACCTATATTCAATCAAAACTACCAACCTATAGCATCGAAAGTTGTTTATCCTGGAATTCCTTACCCCAAAAGTATGCATACCCCATGGGGGAAACCTAATGTGTCAAATGTACCTGTATCTGGAGGACCACCTAGTAATACTATGGATATGGCGTTCCACCTTCTGTAGGTCCACCTTTCGGAGGTCCTCCTCTTAGAGGCCCACCTTTTGGGGGTCCACCTTCTATAGGTCCTCCGCCTGGAGGTCCACCTCCTAGAGTCCCACCTTTCGGAGGTCCACCACATGGAGGGCCACCACCCAGAGGCCCATCGTCTGGAGGTCCATTTCCTCTAGGTGTCTCACCACCGGAAGGAACCTCAGGAGGGTCATTTGTGAATCAACCACCAAATTAACCAATCATGGGAGCCTCATCAACACCCATTTTACAATCAACTTACGCTCCTACTTGTAACAAACAA
>LPNX011145441.1:318343-398343 GCA_001517045.1 Pseudotsuga menziesii | reverse complement strand
AGTGCTTTCATAGAGTCAATCGTAATGGTTCTTCTCCATTCTTCCCACGCTAGAAGGATGTTGTCTTCTCTCCAAACACAGTTAATTCCAAAGATATTAGAACATTCCTTCCAAACCGCAATGATAAATGGGCATAACAGGAAAAGATGTACAATAGATTCAGAATCCCCTTTACACAATGAACACCAGCCCGAACCATGGACGCTCCTCTTTTGTAAGTTGTCCCAGGTTGGAGCCTTATTCTACAGAACACACCACATAAATAACTTGTTTTTCGATGGGCAATTGATTTTCTAGATTGTTTTCCACCACCACACCACCGCTCTGTCCATCCCCATGCCACTCAGAATGGTATATCTAGCCTTTGGGGTATATTCACCATTTGGTGTTGAATCCCAAATTAAAACATCCACCCTATCGCGCAGAATAATGTGGTCTCTTATGAGTGACCCGATATATCTCTCCAAATCCCTAGTGACTGATGCATCAAACCCAAGATCCTCGGCTCGAATCCAGGATTGTATCCATCTAACCAACTGTTCAGGGGCCACAAGCTGATGCAGATAGAATATACCAGCATGCCAAAGCTCCAGTAATGTGTTTTCCAGGATTAAATGTTGTTGTAAACACCCAGACCAAGGGTCCTCCCCTATCCCAAGTTTTCGTCCATTTCTGACACTCCAAGCCAACCCACCACCTATAACATCAAAGGTTTTTACCACAACTTTCCAGAATATGGAACCCCCAGCATGTGTTTTATCGGGCCGTCAGATCCAGTCCTCTAGCGAGAATGGTCCGATATATTTCTGAATCATCACATAGGTCCATAGGTTATCCATCTGTAAAATTCTCCAGCTTCCTTTTGCCCCCAGGGATTTTGCAAAAAGAAAAATATTTTTGAGACCCCAACCCCCCAATCCTTTTGGAACTGCTAACTTCTCCCACCTGACCCATGGTGCCACATGAGCTTCCTATTTCCCACTCCAAAGAAAACGAAAGCAAATTCTACGGGCTTTTTCAAGTATACCATTAAGGATCCAGGCCAATGACATCCAATACTAGAATGGCCTCCAAAATAGATTTGACTAGCACAAGTCTACCAACCCTTGATAGCCATTGATGGCTCCACAAATTGAGTCTCTTCTCAAGTTTTTCCAATAGCCAGACCCAATCCCGCTTTCAATAGTCATTAGGTTTAATAAAGAAACCCATGCAATGTAATCCCTCCTCAAGCCTAGCAATATTAAATGGGAAAAGAGCAAGAAGGACCTGTTCTTCTTCCCTGGATAAAAGAAAAGGAATTACCATGTATTTACCAACATTAATGTTCATGCCAGTTGCTTTTGAAAAAAGTTTTAGAATACCATCCAAAGTGTTTAAATCCCTGACAGAGCCCGAACAGAAGACCAATGTATCATCCACAAACAACAAATGTGAGATATGGAGGTTCTGAGATAGTTGCAACTCGGTGAAAGTGCCCAGCTAAATCGCCTCCTTGATTTCCCGACTAAGGCCCTTTGCCACCAACAGGAAGAGTAGTGGTGACAATGGACAACCCTGCCTCAACCCGCATTCAGCATGGAAGAAAGGTGAAGCAGCCACATTGATCAGGACCAAAAATGAAACAGTAGTGATACAACTCATAACCCATCTGACAAAAGCAATATCAAAACCCGAGTGTGTTAACAGCAAACGAATATAAAGCCATATTACCTTGTCGAAAGCCTTGTCTAGGTCAATTTTGAATATAGCTCCTTTGATATTATTGACCTTCATGCTGTGTAGTCCCTCCTAGGCCACCCCAATAGATTCATGAATCAATCTGCCCTCCAAAAAACTGAATTATTCATTCAATATATGTTCAGAAAGAACCCGCTTAAATCTGCTAGCGATCACTTTCGAGACCACTTTATAGATGCAGTTACAGAGTGAGATAGGTCTGAAGTCATTCAGTGACAAAGGGTTGTCCACCTTAGGGATAAGCGCTATGAAAGTTGAGTTGAAGTAAGCAGGAGTTTGTCCAGTGATTCTGGTATCTTCTACCAATAATAGATCGTGACCCAACAGATCATAGAGCTCCAGAAAAAATTCAATCGTCCAACCATCTGGCCTAGGACTTTTATCCTTCTAAAAACTTTGCAACACACATTTTAGTTCCTCCTCTGACACCTCCTCCATCAGGGAGTGATTCTCATCAGGCCCCACAAAACTCAGAAACATTTGTGCAGTTCGGATGACTTCAGCAAGAGTAGCATGAGCAGGAGCCTTAAACAGATTATTAAAGTGTTCCACCCCCAAAGAGGCCATACTATCGAAGGTGTCATATTCAATACCTTGTTCATCTTCAAGTCTCCATACACTGTTGGCAGCCTTCCTGCCTTTAGCATAAGCATGAAATTTTTTTGTGTTGTCATCCCCACACTCAAGCCAGGTTTCCTTGCTCTTAAGTCTCCAAGTTTCTTCCCTCTCCAAAAGGAGCAAAGTCCTCCAGTCCTCCAGCCTTTTCAGTGGATCAAAGTCTACCCTATCAAGAAATTCACCACCCACTTGCTCATAAATCATAGCAAGTTCAACTTCAACTTGTAACAAATCTCTAACATCCCTTTTTCTTTTTTCAAATGCCTAAGGCTTTAT
Organism: Pseudotsuga menziesii; assembly: GCA_001517045.1. Lineage (NCBI taxonomy): Eukaryota > Viridiplantae > Streptophyta > Pinopsida > Pinales > Pinaceae > Pseudotsuga > Pseudotsuga menziesii. The sequence goes on along the minus strand of LPNX011145441.1, from coordinate 395,709 downwards.
CAACCCTTTCAGGTTCATGAGGTTTTCTACAAATTGAAATGCAGCCGTGAGCCCATTCCCAGGTCTAAAGTGAGCCCAACCATTTGTAATCAGATTAACAAAGCTTTCATCTTTGAGCGAAATTTTGTTGAATTTAAGAGGACAAGGTGGTTTGGCCGGCCCATCTTTGATCTCCAGAAAATTTGGGAAATGGTTCGAGAGTCCCCCAGTCCCAACCCATTGTCGAATGAGTTGACGATTGTCCACAATTCTCTCAGAGATAAGAAACCTGCCCAGCCTCTTCGCCACCCTCCCTTCCCCACACTTATTGTTCTTCCATGTAGGATTAAGCACCACAGGATCCACATCTAGCCATTTATTATCCACCAAATGCCGAGTAAATTAATCAGAAAGTATATCAGGTCTAGCATGAGGCCCCCAAACCTCGGCCTGACCCAGAGAGAAATTGAGATCCCCACCAATAATCAGATTTCCCCCCCTAAACAGGGAATGATTGAAAATAGAATCCCAAAAAGGAATTATGTTCAGATATGGGCCATAAATATTGATAACATCAAAAGTGTCTGCCAGGTCCAGAGCTTTAATAGAGATGCCCAAGACCGATTCCATGCCCCAAACATTAAGAACCTTAACACATCTAGTATTCCAACCGATAGCAAAGCCACCCGAACGACCTCTAACATCCAGAGTTTCAAAACACCAACCTCCAAACCAGCTCTCAAGCTTAGCTTTAACCTCTACACCTACACCCAACGTTTCCTAAAGTAACATAATCTCAGGTTGGTCTATTTCGACCACCTGCCGCATGCTGATCTTTTTTGGGGACCAGTAAGACCCCGACAGTTAAAAGAAAGGACCTTCATCTCCTGCCCTTCTTATGGGCATTCACTGCTCTAAGTGCCCTATCAATCGAAATCTGCTTCCCTTCCAGAACGTCCTTCTTGGCTCGGGACTGAGCCTTTGCTAAGATTGAAACTCTGCCTCTCCCCCTAGCAGAAGCCGCAGTTTCTCCCCAAACCTCCAGAGCCACCTTTGGTGCAAGAGCACAAGAAATAACCGGAGTCAGAGGATTCCGTGGGAGAGTGGACCGAATCTTGCAGGACTGGTTCCAAAACCAACCCGATGGGAGCTTCCTCAACAATAGCAGCAGAGATGGGAGATCGTAACTCAATAGAATTGAGGGAAACTTCCTTTAATCACTCCACCCAGACAATACCAGAAACATTCAATTGTCTAGTAAATAAATTAAATGACGAGGGAAGAGTAAAAGAGGGAGTACCCATAGCTCCGACCAGGAAGGGTTCACCGACCATTCTCTCCTGAGTGGCAACCAACAGCCTAACCGAAGGTGCCACTTCCGCCACACAGCCTTCCATAGAAGCAATATCAAGACCCACTGGTGAAAGAGGCGGTGATGAAGGCGTAGATAGTTCCCCCTCTCCACTAGACAAAGAGTTGTTGTCCTCCTTATGATGACCTAACTTGACACGAGCCGACGTCGGACAGTCAATCGTTGGGTGTCCATACTCGTGACATCTGCGGCAGCGAAAAGAGACATTCTCCTAGTCCAAATTTTGTAAATGCGAATAATCCCTCTAGGAAATCCTCATAACCCCCGGAAGCCCATTTCTAATGTTGATACTGACAAGAATACGAGCCACCCTCTTCAGACTGGTGGCATTGTAGGAGTAATTCACCTCCAAGAAAGTACCCAGTAGATTACCAATATGCATGAAATGTTCCATGGTCAAGAATGGGAGCGGCAGACTTGAAAGTCTAACCCAGGTTGGAACAACGTCGACCCTTTTGCGGCTAGCATCAAACAAAGGATGCCATTTCTTCAGCAGGACCGGAGCCTGTTCAAAGGACCAATTCCGATTAAGAACCCAAAGCAGATGCTCTTCATTCACAAATCTGAACAAAAACTAGCCCCGTGCCAACCCTTCAACAGCAGGAACAGCCCCCAGCTCACCCATCCAACAATCTTCCACCCATTTGTTGACGGCCCTGACAGACATCGTTTTACCCATGAAGCGCCCAACCAGAGTGAATTTGTCCAATGTTTCCATCAAATCCCAACTAATATCCTCACCCATAGTGTAGTTTATAATAGGCGTCATCTTCGGCCATTTGCACCGATGCCTACCCTTACCTCGCGTACCGGAGTTGTCTTCAGTACCACCATCGTGCGAGGGTTCATTGTGAACCAGACTAGGGCAACCCCTCTACTCCCGCGCACCAATGGCCCTACCGACAAAGCCCCCCTGTGGTTCCTCCTCATCACGGACCGCTAAACTCCCGCCAGTACTAGAACCATCGCGCCATAGTCCATCAAGAGACCCCGAAAAACCATTCACATGGCAGCCCCTCGGATCCACACCCTGCACAAAAGGAAAATGCCTCGACGAGAGGAGAAAAGGTTCCTTTGGCAGTTCCAAAGCATCAGGCGAGGATAGGAGAAAACCCGATGGTGAAAACCCGTCCCCCACAACCGGTGTGGTGTTTGTAACTCCCAGAAGCTTCGGCCAACAGTGCCCAGAAGCCTCCACCTCAGCAGCCGGATCACAAGACGAGGAAACTCGAAATCCAACGGGTCAATCGAATAATCCACCAGGTCCTCATCCGTCATCTTCATGACAGATCGAACGACACAGTAAAAAAGTAAAACACAATAACCAATAATTTACCTTCCCAAGTGATACCGACAGTGGAAGCCTTGGGACCCTCGAAACCCCCAGATGTCCGCCAGGCCAACCCAAAACAGGAAACGCTTGTCAAGCAATCAAAAGCTGTGTGCCAGATCGATGGCCTATGGCAAGATCTGGTGGGCATAGCCCCCTACCGGGCGCCTGCATGAAACCCTCGCTCCCTCGCTCCCTCCATGAAACCCTCGCCACACCATCCCGGAGTGAACCAAGTTCAAACTATATATATATATGTGTGTGTGTGTGTGTGTGTGTGTGTGTGTGTGTGTGTGTGTATATGTATATGTATATATCAATATTAATTATTAATATCAATATATATTAATATTGATATTTAATATAATATATATATATACAATATATTGTTTGTTGTTATTATTTAAGTTCGTTACATTGCCTTTCGGTTCATGATGCTTTGTCCTCAAAGCATATTTTATAAAACTCGTTTATAATTTAAATATTGTAAGTAAAACCATGGGCTATTTCACTTTGTTTTTTAACTTTCCCCCTTTTATTTATTTGTTGATAATTTATTAGTATTATTATTCTTCATTTTTCCTTCTTTTGTTGATAATTATTTTTGTTTTTTTGTATTCTGCATTTCTCCCTCTCGTTCTTGCTTCATATTTGGAGTGGAATTAATACTTCTTCAATGAAATTCAAATGGCCAAAGGCCAATTTTTGGTCAAAAACCATTTTTTACCAGAGAAACTATGAATATGGATGGCTAAAAGCCATTGTGAGGTCAAAGACCTAAATTCAAGGAAACCTTAATCATTTTAGACAAAAGTTGTAGATGAGCAAAAGCCTTAGGAAGGGTTGGCTCTGATACCAATGTAATATCTGTTTTTGGATATTCTCAATGATTACTTAGTTGAATAATCAACCAATGGAAAATAACTCCATATTGAAATTATAAAATAAATATTAAAGATGAATGATGATAAAAGATTACAAAGTGAGTGCCATATATATATTAATTGTAAAGGCACTTTGGATACCATCCATGAAAGGATGCGTCATTTTAGAATAGTTTACTAATAACCATTTATTAATTATTATTATCAATTATATATATATATATATATATATATATTGTTTGTTTGTTTGTTTGTTTGTTGTTATTATTTAAGTTTGTTACATGGTCCAAACTCCTATTTGATTCCTTGGGCTTTATATACACTCTATGGTCTCCAAACTTCACCTGAAATATCTTGTCCTCCACGATGGAGATGGATATGAGGTTCTTGGTCAACCCCAAAACATACAATACACAAACAAAACTGAGGGGTTTTCCAGACTCCCTCTGAAACGAAATAGTACCAACTCCCTACGCCTCATACCACGCATCATCACCTAGCTTAATGTGGATATTTAATCCACCCTCCTGCAATCTCTTGAAGAACCTCTTTTGTCCCGCCATATGACAAGATGCTCCACTATCTACGTACCAAACATTGATTCATGTGGTGCTTTCCTTGCAAGTTATCAAGCAAAATAATTCGTCAAAGGTTTTGTTGAACTCCTCCACCTCTGCAGATCCTGCCATCTGGGTATTGTTCTTCTTCCTGTCTAGGTACTCGGAGGAAAAGTGTCCTTACTTGTTGTAGCTAAAACACTTGACTTTGGGCATGTCAAGGTTCTTCTTACCATCCTTATTTTTCTTTGCATTACCCTTGGTCTTCCCTGCTAGGGCTATATGCATTTCATCCACAATATGTGGGGAACTACTGGATGAACCTGAACCTTGACCCATGTTGGTATCCTCCTGCACAAAATCATCCCATAGTCTATGTTGATGAAATTGTGATTGATGCCAAGATGGACTTGCAGTGGCCCTATAGGTTTTCATTGATTCCACGAAGTCCCTCTTGTAGAGCACATGTATGGATGATCCCAGTACCCTTACACTCAGTGCCTTGGATCCCTTACAAAGATGTCTTGTGCCTTGAAGCACCTTGTACCCAGTTGACAGGGTCCCTGCACCCACAAGGTTGGATCTTGCAGCCACCACCTTGTCGACGATGCTGAAGACCTTGATGATGATACTGAAGACCCTAAAGATGTTGTTGAACAACAGAGGTTGGTTGAACAACAAAGGTATACAATTAGTTATAAGAAGAATCTTGCACTTGAGGATTGCAATCCTCAAATCTTTCTTAGTTGGATCTAAGAAAACTAGGTTGGGTCTTGTTACAAGAGTTGGTGCTCTTTTCATCAGTTGGTGCTGATTCTAATCGAGAATATTGTAGTCGTCGATTACCATAAATAAATCACAAAATCACATATATTCTTTGTCTCTTTGATGTCATGATTGTGCCTATGACTCATGGTTGATTTAACTGATGAATATGATTACGTGATTAATGCTTGATATATTTTGATTGATTAAAAAAGCTAAAAAATTTAAATTGCTCACACATTGATTCACCCCCCCCTCCCCGCCTCTCAGTGTGTCCATTGTGTCCAACAATTCGTATTAGAGCGGGCCTCATCACAAGCCTTGAAAACTTGAAGGAGATCTGTGGAAACACAATGGAAGAAAAAGCAGAGTCATCAAGCAATGATGTGCCTATACTTGATGTTACAAACTATTTCGATTGGAGGAGAAAAATGAAAGCATATCTTAAGAAGTTTGGCATTTGGTAGATTGTGATCAATCCACCCACTCCATCAACAAGAAGGGAAATTCAGCTGCACAAAAGAAGCTAAGAAGGACAATGCTACAGCCTTGAAGTTCCTCATGGATGGGCTTCCTAGCTCAGTGAAAGAAAGTGTAGGGGAGTACACTTCAGCCAAATATCTATGCTTTAAGATGGAAAGTGAGTATCAGAAGGAAAGACCAAAACCCGAAAAGATAGTTCATGAATCAGAATACAAGTCTCCAAAAGAGGTCAATTAAGAAGAGGACTCCAATGGACGTATGGATTCTTTCGATTGTAATAGTGAGGAACTGACTTTTCATTAACCCCTCCTATCACTTAAGTTTGCTTGCGACCTTAGCTTGCGTAGGATTGTCTATGTGTGATCTCTTATTTCTTATAAAACTTTAGAGTAGAAGTTTATGGCCAACATTCTGCTTGGGTTACCTATCAAACAATCTCGCAGGTTGTAGGGTTTACCACTTGGCTTTCCTCCTTCCATGGGAGAAAGAGAAAGGGAAACCACGAACCAACCGGCTATGGTTGATTCGCATGTAGAAGGAATTCCGGTTACTGAATCCAGGGAAGAAAATTCTTCCTTTGAAAATCCATCCACTCTTGTTGTAGTTCAAAAACCTTCTGCAAAAGATACAACCTTCCATTTTCAAATGGAGGGTCAATCCGGTGCACGATATTGGGTTTTTACCCATCCATCAAATGATACTGTGGCATCCGAGTTTGGTCTGTCTGCTCTTTTTTAGGAAACTTCTTCAGGATAGGCCATCTATGAGTACGGAACCACTAGCTTACCTTATGTTACTCCCCCTCGAGAATCCAGGTTTGCTACAGAGGAGGATATCCTCGGGCTTGTTCATCAGACCCTTAATCATTTATGTAGGATTGGGGATAACCTAAGGCAAAGAAGCGGCCAGTCCAGAATACCATGTTCCTTTACAATCTCATGTGGCTCCTAACTCAGGGTCACCAGTTCAAAACATGGTCACTTATGATCTAGGTCAACCCTCCATCCCCGCCCCACCAGTCCAAAAAAACACGTCTGTTTCTAATTCTCATGTATCTTCCACGACTAGGGGGAAACCCCCAGCCCAAGTGTCTTTATTAACCAAGGGAACGGTTTCCAGCATGGGGAAAAATGTCGCTGCAGGTTGTCTAGTAGTCAATCTACCTTCCACAAATACCAATGTGGTTGTCCCCTCTTCCAACATGACATAACCCTCATGGGTTCAACCAGTCTTTATTCAACCTTCATGGGTCTATACATATCCAGGGAATCAACCACCTATAATCAATCAAAACTACCAACCTATAGCATTAGGAGTTGTTTATCCTGGAATTCCTTACCCCATAAGTATGCATACCCCATGGGGGAATCCTAATGTGTTAAATGTACCTGTATCTAGAGGACCACCTGATAATACTATTGGAGGATATGGAGGTCCACCTTTCGGGGGTCCTCTGCTTGGAGGCCCACCTTTTTTGGGTCCACCTTCTGGATGTCCACTTTTTGGAGGTCCTTCACCTGGAGGGCCACCTTTTAGAGGTCCTCCGCCTGGAGGACCACCTTTTGGAGGTCCACCTCCTGGAGGCCCACCTTCTGGAGGTCAACCACCTAGAGGCCCACCTCTACCTATAGGGACACCACCCATAGGTCCACCTTCTGGAGGTCCATTTCCTCCAGATAGCTCACCATCGGGAGGGTCATTTGTGAATAAACCACCCAATCAACCGGTCATGGGAGCCTCGTCGACACCCGTTTATCAATGGTAGCTTAGGTTAAAATCTTTAGTAATTTGAGTGATAGGTTCAAAAATGTGTTATGATGTCTATAAACATATGAGTTGTCATTTTTGGCATGCACTGCATCCCAAAGATCATGCGGTTCTTCCATGTACCAACCGATATATCAAACGACTTTTTAGGTACCTTTAAGGTATATTGAAAGGTTCTTCACATAGTCAGTAGTATATCAAAAGGACCCTTTCGAACGATTGTGCATCAAACACCACCAACAGGGATTGGAGCTCCCATGTACCTCGTGTATATCGAGAGACCCCTCTAGGAAATCCACACCAACTGAGAAGATCCTTTTGGTTGTCTTGTTGGAGCAATACACCAAGAACAACACTCATGGAGCTACTACACACGTGTTTTCTAGGTAGTTGAGTATTCAGGAAAGGGTACGATCCCAATCCTCCTTGTTGCATTTTATTGTTGGACCCTCCGATATATCTCGAGTTGGTACAACTTGAAAATCCTAGTGAGGAACCGGATTTTCAACAGCCCCTCCTATCACTTTAGTTTGCTTGTGACCTTATCTTGCATAGGATTGTTTGTGTGTGATCTCTTATTTTTGATAAAAATTTAGAGTAGAAGTTTTCGGCCAACATTCTGGTTGGGTTACCTGCCAGAAAATCTCACAGGTTGCAAGGTTTACCACCTGACTTTCCTCCTTCCACGGGAGAAAGATAAAGGGAAACCATGGACCAACCGGCTACAACTGATTCACATGTAAAAGGAATTCTAGTTATTAAATCTAGGGAATAAATTTATTCCTTTGAAAATCCATCCACTCCTTTGGTAGTTCAACAACCTTCTGCAAAAGATACAACCTTTTGTTTTCAAACAGAGGGTCAATCCGGTGCACAAGATTGGGTTTTTACCAATCCATCAGACAATACTGTGGCATTAGAGTTTGGTCTGACTGCTCCTTTTTAGGAGACTTCTTTAGGACAAGCCATCTTTGGGTATGGAACCACTAGCTTACCTTATGTTACTCCCCCTCGAGAATCCAGGTTTTCTCTAGAGGAGGATATCCTCCGGCCTGTTCATCATACCCTTACTTATTTGCGTAGGATCGGGGATAACCTAAGGCAAAGAAGCTTGTCTCCCTTCCTTGCTCATTCAAGAGAAACCACTCCAGAATACCATGCTCCTTTAAAATCTCATGTGGCTACTAACTCAGGGTCACTAGTTCAGAACGTGGTCACTTAGGATCTAGGTCAACTCTCCATCCCCGCCACACCAATCCAAAATTGCCCGTCTGTTTCTAATTCTCCTGTATCTTCCACGACTGGGGGAAACTCCCATGCCAAGTTTCTTTATCAACTACAAGAACGGTTTCCAACATGGGGAAAAATGTTTTTGCAAGGTGGCTAGTAGTTAATGTACCTTCCACGAATACCAACGTGGTTGTCCCCTCTTTTAGCAAGGGACAACCCTCATGGGGCTATACCTATCCAGGGAATCAACCACCTATAGTCAATCAAACGAACAACCTATAGCATCGGAAGTTGTTTATCCTGGAATTCCTTACCCCAAAAGTATGCATACCCCATGGGGGAAACCTAATGTGTCAAATGCACCTATATCTAGAGGACCACCTAGTAATACTATTGTAGGTTATGGAGTTCCACCTTCTGTAGGTCCACCTTTTGGAGGTCCTCCACTTAGAGGCCCACATTTTGGGGGTCCACCTTCTAGAGGTTCTCCGCTTGGAGGACCATATTTTGGAGTTCCACCTCCTAGAGTCCCACCTTACAGAGGTCCACTAGCCAGAGGCCCACCGTCTGAAAGTCCATTTCCTCTAGGCCTCTCACCACCGAGAGGAACCTCGGGAGGGTCATTTGTGAATCAACCACCAAATCAACCGGTCATGGGAGCCTCGTCAACACCCATTTTACAATCAAATTACGGTCCTACTTGTAACAAACATAAAATAAATATAATAATTAAATAATTAATAATAAACATAATTAAGATGAAAGGACATGACCTTTCATTCACAATTCCCAAGCCATATTTAATAGGTGGGTTATCAACCATTGTAAGTATCTTTTATCATCTATCCTATCACCAATAAACTACATTATTTATTATGGCTTATTCGATATTCCAAATATTTTGGTAATCTTTGTATGAGCGGATAATTATTCGCTTCATGATGAGTCCATCGTGGAATTCATGTCTTTAGACAAGATGCCTTGGAAAGATCATCATCATCGATCCTCTTTCCCTCCCGATTACCATATGGTTGAAGACCATTTTGGAACAATGGTTTCATTTGATATCATAACTAATCCTCAGTCATCGGTGCTCATCCATGATGTTCAGTCTGAGGGTAATCTAAGTAACATTACTAAGACCATCCCGGTTGATATATCAGTGAAGCCGGGAGTTGTAGAAAACATCAACATAGGCCAAAATTATTTAGTTTCAGAACTAAATTCTTATATGACCCTTTTCAAAGAATTCAGAGACATTTTCGCTTGGATGTATGAAGAAATGCCAGGGATATATCCTTCGATCGTGGTTCACGAGATTAGGACTTAGACTGATGCCAAATTGGTCCATAAAAAATTGCGGCAGGTTCATCCACGGAAAGCAGCGACAATTAAGGAAGAAATTGAGAAAGTTCTCAAGACTAGGTTCATTTACCCCATACCTTTGACTGAATGGGTGTCTAATATTGTCCTTGTAAACAAAAACAGGGCACCATTAGGGTTTGTATCAATTTTTGGGACCTCAATAGGGCTTGTCCTAAGGACAATTTCCCTACCTCGTACATCAATCAAATCATCGATAACTCCGACATAAGCGTTATCTTTTCATTTATGGATGGATTTTTTGTCTACAATCATATCGAGATACTCCCGTCTGATCAACACAAAATGACTTATGTTTGCCCATGGGGGACCTTTTCCTATAAGAAGTTATCTTTTGGTTTGAAGAACATTGGCACTACCTTTAAACACGCTACGTCTTATGATTTCCATGACATCAAACACATCATGGAACCGTACCTTGATGACTTCCCTACTCATTCACAACAATAAGATCACCATGTTGATCATCTGAGAGCCATTTTTTTAGGTGCCGCCATTACAACATACGGTTGAAACCACAAAAATGTGTTTTTTGTGTCAATATTGGTAGACTGCTTGGTTTCATCATGTCAAAGGATGGAATCTGTATAGACCCATTGAAAATTGAAGCCATCTTGGACTTACCCCATACTATAAACATTACCAAACTCCAAAGTTTGCAAGGGAAGGCAAACTTTTTACGTCGATTCGTTTGTAACTACGTTGAGAAAACCCATGGTTTCGTGTGTTTATTAAAAAAGGATACACCCTTTGTTTGGGACGACCTGGCACATCATGTTGTCAACAATCTCAAACATACCATTACACATGCACCTGTCCTGCAACCACCCAATTATACCAAAGACTACTCCCCGTACATGGTTGCATCCTTATCCACCATCAACATGGTATTGGTTCAAACAGACGAACACGACCATGAACATGTGATTTACTACCTTAGTAAGAGTCTTTTAGACTCTGAAACCCGGTACTCACATGTGGAGAAATTAGCTTTGGCCACGGTCATCGCGGTTTAGAAATTTTGTCATTACATATTGCTCCGAACAACCACGATATATGCAGATTCCAACCCCATGTATTACATCTTGACTCGCCAAGTGCTTGGGGGGAAATACTCTCATTGGATTGTTATCCTCCAGGAATTTGAGTTAGAATTTGTGAAATCCAGTTCTTATAAGTCTCTCGTCTTCGCGGAGCTTATGTGTGACATTCCCCATATTACTGAGGATACATAGCCTTTTGATTCATTGCCAAATGAATCATTGTTCCTCATTAGTACATCTAACCCCTGATATGGACACTTGATTCTCTATCTCCAGACGCAACACTTCCAACCCAATGCAACTTGAGACGAACATCGTCGTATTTGTCATCACGCTAAGTACTTCCTTATCATTAATGATACATTGTACCATCACGATGTTGATGTAATTTTGCGGCGTTGCTTAACTCATGAAGAGGCTGAAGTAGTTTTAAATGACTGCCACTTTGGAGCTTGTAGCGGTCATCTTTCTGGGATGGATACTGCCCATAAAATCTTATGTGCTGGGTACTTTTGGCCCTCAATCTTTAAAGATTGTATCGAGGTCATCAAAAAATGCCCACCTTGTCAACTTTTTACATCTAAAAAGTGCACCCACCTTGCTTCGTTGTATCCCATCATAGTTGTTGGTCCATTCACGAAATGGGGCATCAATTTCATGCATTGTAAGCCTACCTCAACCGGGGGGCACGGTTACATCATTGTAGCTGTGGATTACTTTACAAAATGGGCTGAGGCTATGCCTACATACACTGAAGACAGAAAAAATGGCTGCCCTATTTCTTTTCAGCCATATTATCACTAGATTTGGAGTTCCCCGGGCCATTGTGGCCGATCATGGTTCACATTTTCAGAATAATATGACGTTAGAATTGAGTGCTAACCTAGATTTCCGCCACGACAACTCTACACCCTACTACCTGCATGCTAATGACCAGGTTGAAGCTATCAATAAAGTACTAAAAACTATGCTTCAACGGATGGTAGGACGAGCCAAATTCAGTTGGAATTTACAACTATTTTCCGCATTATGGGCCTACAGGACTATTGTCAAGGCATCCACCGGCTTCACACCTTTCCATTTAGTGTATTGGATGGAGGATACACTTCCGATAGAATGTAAAATCCCTTCTCTAAAACTGGTCATGGAATTGCTACCCAACACCACTCCAGAGGAAGAACGGTTCTTATATTTAAACAAGCTCGATGAGACTCGTCGATATGCCACCTTGGAAAATCAGGTGCATAAATGATGGATTAAAGATCAATACGACAGATCCATTCAACCTTGTCTCTTCAATGAAGGTGATATAGTCTTGGAATATGACCAGAAACATGACAAGTTAGGGGGTGGAAAGTTGGAATCCATGTGGCGTGGACCCTACGTTGTCAGTTGTGCCTTGGAGAAAGGAGAAAATGAATTAATGAATTATGATGGAATACCCTTGAGAGAGCCTCGGAATGGGATCTACCTTAAAAAATACTAAACCTAGGTCATCTAGCATAGGTTTTTTGTATATAGTGTTTATAGAGTGTTGTGTGTATTTTGAAGTGTGGCTTTGGTGTGAATGTAAGATGTGTCTTAGACAAACCTGATTATGTGATGTTATGTTTAAAATGAACAAATGACCACCTATTTTGACTTTGTAGATGGTGCTAGTCGTTACACTTTAAATCTCGCATCGGAAACCTAGGTATTGTACACTCCTACCGGTGATCTGGTGAGCTCGGGAGGAACTTGTTTGGGTCCTGCGACAATCTTGCAGAGTACCATGCAGTGATTGGTTTGTTGATTGAAGCTCTCGCTAACTATGTGGGTCAAATTAGGGTTTACTTAGATTCATAGTTAGTTGTACAACAGTTAAACTGAGTCTACACTATCCGGAACACCCTACTTCTTCGTACATTCTAAAGAGTTCAGTTTTTGGAAAGGTCTTTTGAATAGGTTTCCTACCATCACATCTAGAGACATTTAAATACAATAGCGGATTCACTAGAAATTTTTATCTTGGATTGGTATCTTGCTCATATTTGAAGTTCATTTTAAATATCATTTTCATGCATTAAATCACATAAATACATAAGTAGTCATTCATACACATAACACATCGCACACACACACATATCTGTAAATAATAGTTTTTATATATAAACTAGTGTTGAGATACAAACTGAAGCCATATGCTTTAAAGTCACCCAAAATTTGGAGCCATCAAGTCTCTAGTACGTATAAAAGGGAAAAAACTGAAGCTTCGTAACTTTCAGTATAAATACAATACAAAAATGAGGAAGCCACTCTGGGATAATCCTTGTGCTTGTGGTATCACAGCATAGCACAGGCCACTCGACGGAGTAACCTCCCAATGCGTCTAGATACTCCTGCAGTATGGCGCTAGTAGTGCCTAGGAAGATCATCTATCGAAATGTCTGGTACTCCCACAGTCAGTCGATGAAGATTGTGCTCAATTTCTCGAAGCTCTTCTTCAACCTCCACATTTATGATAAGCATCTCCCTCACTGCTCCTCATCTCTCTATGGGTGAGGTTCCCTCTAGACGGGAAGGCCCTATGTCTGCACAAACAACATTATGTGTCTCAGTATCATTCAAAATTAACAAAAAAATGAAATTCAGCATAAACAAACACATGGAATGGTATTATTCTTACCTCGATCATCCCACTAACCCCCCTCAGGAAATGGGAGGTCAGGGTCACCCCTAAAGTCTGCTCCGACGTAGGCGTAGGCCTCCACCATTGGCAATTGGCCTTGGAGCCAACAAAAGAAGATTTAACCATATGTGACAGTGGGCCCTCCACCACCACCATGTCGGGCCATGGCCTCGACCCATCTCAACATCCCGAGATCCTCTAAGTCCAACTTGTTTAAAGGAACCTATGGTTGCATCAATGACACCCGCTCAAGGAAGGAGGACACTACTACTGCCTCGTAGCCAAATTGTTTCAATTCCCTACTCCGATTTTTCATCAACTAGTATTTGAGACTAACTAACATCCCCTCGCACCAGTTGAATATGGTAGGAGCCATACACTCCACCTCATACAAAATATGAGCACGAGTGGTCTGGTGGGAATCCTTGCTACCCGATAACTTCTCTATCATGAAGGCTACACTCCTTAGAGGACGGTCTACAATGTGCTTGATAGGGATCTTACCTCCCTAATATCTAGTCCCCACCACACAATATTCATCAATGAGATCATCTACAGACACCTCTCCACCCTTGACACCTGTAAGTACCAATGGACTCCCCCTCTAGGATAATCCAGTCAAGAAGTTGATGTCCTCGACATCTATGGTCAATATATGAGTCCCAACCTGAAAATGTTGTTGGTTGGGATCCCACATACGGATCAAGTACTCCAGCAATCGCACATATTTCCTCATTCCTGGAACCCTGAAGTATTTCAGGAGCCCACATTCTCTCAAGTCCCTCACGGTCATGGGATCGTGTGCCGCTTGGTTGTCATCAAGCTCATGTTCTCGTTCTTTCCATATCACCATTTTGGGAGAAAAAATCAGTAAAGAACCAATGGAACATCCATTAGACACTTGCTAGACTCCACATCAAGAGGAAAAATCTAAAAAATGTGCTTATTTTTTTGTTCTTTGGAAGGCCCTTGTTACTGACACATTTCCTCCAAGGGAATAGAGCGAAAACGCTTTTCCTCCTAAGGGACAGAGCACCTTCAACACTTTTCCTCCTTTTGATGGGTGCGTTGGCGCACCTCTCAAAAGGGAGAAAAGCCTCAGGCTACGTGCACTCTCCCCCTTTGGGAATCAACCTCAAAACACCAAAAAACAAACTTAAAGCAAAAAAATAAACCATGAAAATAAAGAGCCAAGGCTTGGCTATTACTTGGTTCAGACGGTTCGATCAGAGGTGGCCTGTAACTCTTGGAATCTCCACCATAAAATCCCTTCCTATGCACAAGTTTTACCCAAATGTCAATAATAAAAACACAATGGTGAAAAAAATGTTACTATTCCACTAATTGCAGGTTATTTTTAATTTTTTATTGAAAATAATTAGGGGATAATTAAATATTTATGGGTTTTTCTCATGTTTTGTTATTGTTTCCAAGGTAAACATGTTCGAACATCGTTTTTCGAGATTTCGGGGTATTTTTGGACATTCTTGGCTACGAGTGAGTTTTTTTTCTCTTTTTTCACACTCTTGTTTAAGTTGAAAAAGTACCGAGCACTTTGTATACCTTCGTGCTCGTTAAACACTCGGTGAAGAGGTATCGAGTGTGCTTTTATTGTTTTTTAAGACTTGTTAAAATGGATTATGAAAAATAACCCCTTATAAAAGTCGATTTTAAGCTATTTTCGAGACTTTTTAAACATGAAAAGATTGCCAAGCGGGCTTCATGCTTTCACACTTGTAAAAGTATTTGAAAGATCCTCTAGTCGTTGATAGTTTACCCCTTTTTCGGATCAATTAGACTCATTTACAAAAAATGCATACTCCAGTTTATCGTAACTAGAAGAGTTCTCCTGAGCATCAGTTTATACCTTTTTGGGCCTTGGAGAATAAATTTACGAAAAAGTCTACCCCAGAGTCTTATTAGTCATTTCAGACTCTTTAAACATGAAACAACGACTGAGTTTACCTTCCTCAGACTTATAAAATTAAACAATGAAGGACCCGTTATGGGAATGAACCCCTCCTTTCTCAGGTTCATAAAACGTATAAGAATGGACTCATCACTTGATGAGCTACATCGAGCGTTTGTTACCCTTTTGAAGCTCGTTAAAAAGCAAAGAGGTACTCATCCTTCGCGATGGAGAAATTAAGGGAATGAGGAACATTTTTCATTTGTATCAATGGCAGCTCATAGTCCACCCTTGAACATGACAGTTGTTTGCATTTTCATTTTAAACACTTGGGTATTCAACTTGTCACCGAGTCAATCCACTTTCGTGAGTCATTTAACTCATTTGAGTCAATTCAAATAATGCATCGTCATGTCCTTGAATTACGTATGGTCTCTGTCTTGTTGAGTCAATGTTGCCAAGTCATTTGTCGTGACACTCAATGTTCAAGGGAAACCTCCTCTGTAATCTGCCTCAACAGTTGCCTTACCTTCCTTCGAGCCAGTCACATTTGAATCAATCCTATGGTTGTTTTTGTCACTTCAACGTTATCTTTTGTTCCATGTTTCATGTCGATGATGGGGGAAACAATATGGGCCTCCTTCGATGAGTCTATTCCTGTCGACACCAACACATTATCCAGGAATTGGACTTAGAAACCAAGTCAAGTACCTTGAATCCTGCATGCCTCGATGGTAGATTTCCTCGCTTTCAACAATGGGATTTCATCAATGGCCTCTAATTGAAGGATTTCGTCAAGTGTTTGACTACAAAGTCTCTATTCACATTTAGAGGAATGTACTCGGATACCTTGGGAATCATTGACATCAATGATGATCTCCCAAGCGCTTATTAACGATATACATCAATGACCGGTAATCAAGTGGTTTCTACCATGTTCGACATCCAAACATCTATTCGCATGGGTAGGATCGTATAATTTGGAATTGGAATGAATACCATGTGTCGTTAAGTATTCACTTGAATAAATGCCTGTCCTCAGGTTGCGACTAGGTATTGTTTGGAGGCATGAAATGGATCCACATTGTATATTTGGTGGCTATGTTCAACTTTTAAGTTAGGATAACATGGATCTACTTTGTATGTCTCGTAGCCATGTTTCGATTTGAGTCTTGTTGTTCATGGATCTAAAGTATATTGTCAGTAGCCATAACATAGTCATTGTTCATGGATCTACAATGTATTGCCAGTAGCCATGACAAAGTCATTGTACATGGATCTGCAGTGTATTGGTCCTAGCCATGATTGAGTCAGATAGTTGGTGACTGGTCTTGCATCAAATGTTTACTCACCTCTCTTTTTCCTCTGATACCATATTAATATCTAGCAAAGCATTTCACCTATCACGTTCCTCTACCTTCATACTTTGAGGGGCATTCTGTAACACCCAAAAACTGTCCTAATGCTCCAATCCCTTGAAGTCCCTAGCCAAAGCCCTTTTTTGAGGCCTTACTGCTCACTCCTAGGTAGTCTAACACACCTTGATGCCTAGCACTGAGCGTCAGATAGCTCTGACGTCTCTTTTCCACAAACATAAGGTGTCGATGGTGCCTATCACATGACCACAAAGAGAGTTGACGCACTTAGCTTATTCACAAGGAGCGTCAGCAGTCCCCAAAAGGAAAAGAATAGAAGATTCGAGAAGCTTCTAGTTGAAAACTCTCGTGGAGGATGATCTTAACTACTTGGGAGAGTTGGAACTCAACCTTAATCCCTAGGGATCATTCCCTACCTTCCTCCCAAAAGATCTCAACCCCTTTGGGCTTCCTTTGGCCTATAAAGGCAAGCTACATGGACCATATGATGGAGAGACCAAGAGAGCATCCTTATGTTGTTGGATTCAAGTCTGGTATAGGAGGAAAAGAGAGAGTAGTTGGGAGTGAGTTGTTGCATAGTTTGTAGTGTGTGTGAGTAAGTTAAAGATTTTGTAAAAGCAAAGCTTCGACATCAAGGCTTTGGTTGTAGCTTTCTTTTCTCATATTTAATACAAAAATGTTTCCCTTTCCCATAAATGATTATTGTTATATTGATTGTTTATTACTAGTTTTCTTGATCATTGGTATAGATCACTGATTTATCTTGTTGCTCTCATTTATTGTCCTGTTTTTTGTGTTCTTTGTAGGTATAGTTGATCGTATGAGGATATATAAAACAAGGACAATCTTCCACACTCAAGGTAAAGAGAGTTTGTCATTTAAGTAGATCAGTCATCTAGGGAGATGCTACATTGATGTGTCCTTTTGTTCTAGATTTGCACCATGCAGGCTAGGGGAACAAACTATGTCTGCACTAATTGAAATATTCCCGGTAACATGTTCACTAACTGTAAGCAAAATAGAATACAAGAATACATAATTGATAGAGTAATATACAACAAACATCGTCTCATCAATTCCAGACTTTCCCATAAAACTATACAAGCATCCCCAACTCAAACTAGATTCCATGATAAGGCCACCCAATGTATCAAGCAAAAGTGCTAGCCCCCAAGAGACAAACCAATTCATACAACCAATGCAACCATAAAAAATACCGAAGGCCAATTCCACATACATTGAGAAGTTTAGAGATGGGTTTAGCCCTACATGTTGCTCCCAGGCCTCTCTGAACCACACTAGTCATTATCCCATCTTCTCCAATGTAAACCGATTTTGCACATTCAAATTGAAATGACAATGGTAGGGATGACATGTGTGAAGCCTTCCCATGCCCATCCCTACCCCTCAAATGATCATTCCCTGTGAAGCAACTCATGCAATGTGTACCTTTGCATGTGATGAGGCTAATGGAGGTTTTGGTATACTTAATGCTGGAGCTAAGATTAATAGAGAGCTTAACAAGTTTGCCATAATTAAACCATTGTGGGATTAGGATAAGATCCCCACCTTTTTAGCATGGCTATGCAATGCTTAAGATTATTATCCATTCAAGGAATTGGGATATCGAGAGAGACACCATTTTTTTCGTAGGTTCCTTCATCTAACTAAGAGCCCAGGTTGGCTTGGAGGTCTACATCCCCATTTAAATCTCAAAGGATGTGAAAGAAGCTAATCTCCTGAAATCTAGATGCTTCATCTTTGATTCAAGAGATGGATCTAACAAGGGGAAGATTGGACGTTTAGGAGCTTTTGTTCATGTGCTTGATTAGAATCGCATAGTCCCCTATCATGATGATATTTTTTATATTGACTGAGTCAATGTTCTGGAACCCTTGAAGTAGTGCATATGCATATGCTTAATTGTTTGTAGAAATTCCTAGCCCCCAAGCGTAGTTGATTTCCTTGTTTCCTTTGGGATCAATAATGATCCCCTCGCACTTGTCACCCCCAAAATTTTTGGCATAGTGCAATGATTAATATCTTATCTTAAGGATTGCAAGATGGTGGGCTTTGATCCACTTATGTGTGCATGGAAAGTGCGATGCAAGCCTTACACATTCAACCACTACCTTAGGGTG
Organism: Pseudotsuga menziesii; assembly: GCA_001517045.1. NCBI lineage: Eukaryota > Viridiplantae > Streptophyta > Pinopsida > Pinales > Pinaceae > Pseudotsuga > Pseudotsuga menziesii. The sequence continues at coordinate 376,822 of LPNX011145441.1, read as the reverse complement.
CCCCATACAATCCTCATGCACCACATGCTCTCATAGAAATTGAACTTTGATAATGAGATAAAAACTCCTCATTCTTAACTAATAAATCCAACCCCTTTAAACAAATAATATAATTTAACTTATGAATAAAGTAAAACATAATACAAAGTCTATGGATGCTTTTCTCCATGATACACTCCATTATGATCCTTTTTCACTTTGAAAATAAATGATTTACTTGATGCTTTCCACTTTGAAAGAAAATGATTTAATTGAAGTTTTATGGAGACAACGTATATATGTGCAAACCTATTTTCAAATTTCTAACAGAGGGTTACATGACGTTATACCCGTGGTCCAGTGGAAGTTGCCGTCCTCGTCCCTAGTGGAATTGCAAGGGGCAAAGAGCCCAACGCCACCCAACTTCCAAAACCAATATAAGCTTTCGCTCGCCGCGCGGGAGCAACGCACACTTTCTCCTCGCGTACTCAAATTTGAATCATAATGGGCAGGAGCGACTTGTGTTCGACTCCCAGGCGCGCCAAACCGATGATTTCCACTTCCTTCAACCATCAACAGCAGCAGGACGACGACAACATTCCCTTACAGTTAATCCAAACATTCATGGTTCGTTTAACAATCTACCAGCATTTATCTCATTTCAGTATAATTAAACGAAATTGAACGAATTTGTTTTGCTTGAGCAGGGCAACAGCGAAAAGAGCCCTTATACTCACCGTTCTTCTCCCATTTTTACTCGTACTCCTTCCAAACAAAAGTCTGCGAAAAAGGTACTTTCATTTGATGCAAATTTTCAGATTCAATCAAGTCTCTATTGCTTTCTTAATAATTTATTAGCGGTTCAAACATCAGCAACTTAGAGCGTTTGTTGTGAAAATGGATTAGTTTAAAATCTAGGCGGGCAGGCCAGAAATTACCGCATTCGACACCGAGTGAAAGTCTCAGCGATATCGACGGCCTACGGACGTGGAGATAAATTAAATAAGCGTCTCTCTTCACGGGCTAAGCCCACATGTTCCTGGGAAAACAAAACAGAATTAAACAAAAAACACCATGAAATTCATGTAAGAATCTTTCTTCTGTGTCAGTTAGGGTCGGGTAAGAAACATATTATATGCTTTCCAATACCTACTTGCCAATAAATTGACAAAAATGGGAAGATTGACGCCGAGTGCTGCTTTGCACTGGTTTGTATGGTGAATCATGCAATATAGGTTATCTTTGGAAAAGATCCCTTTAGATTGGTTAAAGTCGAGTGGAATTGACTGACTATATTTGATTTTATTACTTAGAGTTAAGTGGAATTACTGATTGGGTTGTATGGGAAGTAACTTGAAACTTAGCTGGACCAATTTTTATCTGGGTTATCTTTAGTTTTAAATCCCCTTGCTTCAGTTTAAGGACCTGCTGTACCTTTTCTTTTGAATTTTTCCATAATCCTTTTGGGAAGGAAGATTCTGGATCTCTTACACATAGTATGCAAGTTTTCTCCATACTTGGACAGCCATTTTTTTTTAATATGCATCATTTGGCATTGCTAGAGTTCCAGTTGACTCTTCAGTTTGATTCTGCCCTCTGAGGAAATCAACTTGAATCAGCTCCTCCAAGTCTGACTTGGTTTTGAGTTATTTTCACGAATTTGAGTTGCAAGTACAACTCAGACTTATAAGTTAAACGTAAGTCCTATTGACTCAGTGAGTGTGACTCTGACCCTGCCTATAAAAGACAGAAAGTAAAAATAATTGTTTTTGTTTGCTTGTCTGACCTGATTTCACAGCAGATAACCAACAAAACTATCAACTATCCAGAATCCGAGTTATTTTCTAGTATGTTGTATCAACTATGTATTTTTGAAATAAGTTATTATTGAAAATTTATATTATACTAACATTGTAAGCCTTTCTATTATAGAAAATTATATTTTTTGTTTATCATTTTTCTAAAATTTAATGTAATCTATTTATTTATTTTTAATTTTTCTTTAGTCAACTACCAAGTTTTTTTGCTAGTCCTTGTTAACAATCTTAGTCTTTGGCCTTATTGAGAATCTTAGTCTTTGGCCTTATTGAGTCATACTGGCCTGGTAAGGCTAATGGTTCAAGTATGCTCCATTTTTCTTAGCAAGTTCAGGCTATATACAATATTTTGCTTTCTCAGAGTACAACATTCTAATAGAGACGCATATTGAAAGACGAAAAGAGGAGGAAAAAGGATAACACCAAAGGATCCCTTGGTCTGGCTTGGTTTATCCTTTGAATCCAACTTGAGTCAGCTCCTCCAAGTCTGACTTGGCTCTAAGTTATTTTCACGATTTTGACTTGGAAGTACAACTCAGACCTGTAGGTTAAACGCAAGTCATATGGACTCACTGAGTATGACTCTGTCCTCTCTCTATTAAAAAAAAAAAAATAACACTGTTTTTGTTTGCTTTGTCTGATTTGATTTCACAGCAGATAACCAGCAAAAATATCAACTATCCAGAATCCAAGTTAAACTAATATGTTCCCCACATTTTCAAGTTGGAAATAGCTTCTTTCGAGGTGCTTCATGGAAAACATCGTGAAATGGCCTGGAAATGTTTTTTAATCCAGAAATAGCTGTTTTATTTTCCGAAATGTTTTAGGTCATTTAAAAAATTAGAGCACAACTTACAATATCTTGGAGTGAGATTCTTGCTTTCTTTCAAGTCGCCGTTAATATTTTAGCTCTCTTTTACTAGATTGATAGCAAACATGGAGTCCCCTTGTTTTTTAGTCTCCTAGAATTGTAACTCTAAGTGGGGCTTAAACCTTGTGAATCTGGGCTAATAGACATTCAACAGTTAGGACAGACATGCCGAGTCCATTTAGAATTCAAAATATTTGTTGATTTGGATGATATCTGTAGCTCAAATGACTGGTAGAGTCTTTTTGATGGTCCACTATCTAAGATTACTGATGAGTGAATTTATGTATTAAGGCGCTGGATGTTTTGGCATAAGCATTGCTTACAATCCTCCGAGATAGAACCATCTTCTACTAATAAAATTATGTTGACGATGGACAACCAGATTCATGCAGAATTTCACAGCTCATTGAATAGGGCTACACTAGAATCCTTACACATAAGCAAAACTATATATGCTAGTTATTTCATCTGTTATAGTAGTTGGGATGTTTACCAAGCAGCTTAGACAAGTGCTTTCTACGGACTGGTAAATCTTAAGTACTTTCTGTTGAATATTAGTAACTCCATCTTTAATATTTGAAAAGATGAAAACCTGGACATACTATTCTTTGGGATAATCATTTTATTTATTTATTATATTGTACTTTATTTCACCAGCTATTTAGTAAAACTGAATAAAAATCAGTTGCTTACTGCCTCCAACGAACAAGACGTTTTCTTAAATATGGCGCAGAGTGTACATGGAAACAAATATACTGATTTGAAAAAACAAGCTATAGAAGATAAAAGTCGAGAATACGAATGCATAATGCTTCTATTATTGTGAGGAATACACTTTAATCTGAAAACCACTGGGGAAAAGGAACTTGCATTCAGCATTCTTTGCAGATATAAAATCGGAGGGTAGATAGAGTCCAGTACAGGAGGCTCCATTTGAATCTTAAATCCGTTTTTTAGATATAAACATTATCATCAGTGAGGCTAGGGATGAAATTCATATGCATTTTCAAACTGATTAACCGATATATACACAAAATACAAAGCTTGCCTTTTGTACCAAAAGATCAGTTTAAAACATGGATTGTCAATCCAACATTGGAGTTTAAACTATATGCCAAAACAAAGAACAATGCAAACAAAGATACATTTCATGTTCAAAAAGTCAGAGAAAGCTTTCCAGATTTCTTAGATTTACAGCTAAAATGGAGAATTGCATGCACTATTTTAGTAGCACTGACAAAGTAAAATGTGTTTATTCTCTGTACATTGCTATACATACAATGGTTGAAGACCAGAGAAGATAACATTGATTGAAACCATGAGAGTTGAGATGCTAACATTGGAGAATCTTGTCCGGGATTTTCAAAGTCGATTGCAGCAGCCATACCAAGCCTATCAAAGTCCTTATCCCATTGACTGCTAGCTGTAATAATTTATAACACAAAAATTGAAATGATTTTTGTAATTTTACAGGTTTTTAAATCGGATTTTCATACGAGTTTATTTGTGCTCATCAAATATTTTTAACTTTCTTTATTGGAAATAGTTGCAAACCGATAATACATGTTACCCTCTCTTTTTGGCTTGAACTGATAATCTAATAGCAGTTAGACTTTCGAAGGGATACTTATGCATACTTACTCTTTTGTTATGACAGGGTACTGTAATACCTGCATCCTTAAAGTCGTTGAGGCAGTGCAGATGCATTCATCAGCCTGAGGCTAAGGATCAAAGATGTATCCGTGAGGGCAAGACGAAATCTTCAAGATGTTTAAGATGTGGTATGCTTTTTCCTATCTCTGAATCAAGGAGTACACTCGAAGGCATGTCTGATTTGGTTAGAGTGGAAAATTCCAATGAGAAACCAAAGAAAAAGGACGAACTACTCCAATCTCTGCAGTCAATTTCTATTAGTGAAGTAAATTATGACATGGCATCCACTCCATCATCTAGCCTTGCATGTGAGAATGATGTCTCTGATGTTTTTAGTCTGAAAACTGAGATTGATGGGTTCAATGAGAACTGCAGGAAAAATGATTGCCTCCTTCAATCTGCACAACAGAGTCTTATTTATGAAGGAAATGATTTGATCTCGTCCACACCATCATGTAAACCTTCATTCCAGAATGAAGACATTGAAAGTTTGCCTGATTTTGTCCATACAGAAAGTTCAAACGAGAATCTGAGAGTAAAACATTGCCACGATATGCTTTTGCCTATATCTGACTCGAGGAAAAAACTAGAAGGCATGGCTGATATGATTCGAGTGAAAAGTCTCAATGAGAAACCAAAGAAAAAGGATGGCCTCCTCCTATCTGCGCAGTCAATTAGCGAAGCAAATGATGACATGATGTCCACTCCATCATCTAGCCTTGCATATGAGAATGATATCTCTGATGTGGTTAGCAAAGCAAATGATGACATGACGTCCACTCTGTCATCTAGCCTTGCATATGAGAATGATATCTCTGATGTGGTTGGCCTGAAAAGTGAGAGTGATGGGTTCAATGAGAACTTCAGGAAAAATGGTTGCCATCTTCAATCTGCACAACAGAGTCTTATTTGTGAAGGAAATGATTTGATCTTGTCTACGCCATCATGTAAACCTTCATTTCAGAATGAAGACATAGAAAGATTGCCTGATTTGATCAACACAGAAAGCTCAAATGACAATCTCAGAGAAAATTATTGCTACCTTCAATATGTGAAGCAAATTTCTAGTAGTGAAGGAGATGCTGCACATTTCCCTTCCCTAGGCAACCCTACATTTGATAGTCATTTGGAAAATAACCAAAGCATGACAGATTTTGCTAGTATAGATGAGTTCAATCAGAGACTCAAGGTAAAAGTATCCCTTCAATGTTCCCAAAAGGTTTCTGTCAATGGCATTTGGGATACAAAACAATGTGTAAAACCATCTCTATTGCAAAACAAAGTACAAGAGTCTGAGAGTATGCTTCCAAAAGATGATTGTGATTCTCTATCTGTTCAATTAAAATACGAAGAGAAGCAGGTAATACCCAAGATTAGTGTGACAAGTCAGATTGACAGGTGCAATGACAACCTCAGCGAAAAAGATTTCAGCCTCCAATCCCCAAAACAAACAGATATTGCTGAAGGAAATGATAGAGTCTTCTCCATGGTTTCATGTACATCTCCATTTGAGAACACAGACATCGAAAGATTGTCTGCTTCAATGACTGCTGCAAGGTTCAAGGAGAATCTCACAGAAAAGGAGTGTCATCTTCCATCTACACTGCAGCTTTGTAGTTATGAAGTAGATGATGAAGACTTGTCTTCCTCTCCAGGCAGTTCTGCTCTTGAGAATGATTTGGATCCTAATTTTGCTAGTGTGGATAATCTCAATGAGGAACTCAAGGTAAGAGATTTCTTGCAGGCTTTACAGAAGACTTCTAATGCTTCAGATCAGGATAGAGTCAATTTTGGGGAAATAAATATAATGCAAAACAAAGTAGAACAGTTGAGTTTTCTTCTCAAAGAGTATCACCGAGGGCTTTATGCTTACTTTCAGTTGGAAGAAAAGCAGGTAAAGTGTGGATCTTTGCAAAGGTTCTTTCATTCATTAGGATTTTTAATATAGGAACATGAATTGCTAATTTGTTGATTTGATATCCAAAGCTTTATGTGCTTGAAAAGGAGTCATGCCATCTGATAACCTTTATGAAATTGTATGAAGTATAATCTGTTGACAATAATAGATAAGCCAAGATAATTTCATTTATGTTTGACAAATAACCACAAAAGTAGATCAATGGGACTAAAGAGAATCACCGATGTAATACAAAGTGGGAGTTCTGTAGCAACTCCTAGATCTACTAACAACAATAAGTAAAGATATAAAAATCTAATGTGAGAGGAAATGAGTACAGTAGTGAGAACATCAACATGAAGAGCATATTAAGTCACAGGTGGAGTTGGAGCTGGAGGTAGAGGTTGGAAGAGAAGGGCAAGAAGTCTCCACTTTTCAATCCTCAATCACTAATGCAACTGAAGCAAATTTTCGTGACTATGCATTAAAACTAAAAAAATCTGCTGGAAGTATTGAGAAGAGGTAATCGATTCGAAGGTGTCCAATCTGTGCAGAGGTGACTGAAGCAAGGGGATCTGATTCTGAGGGCCTCCCTTATAAATATAGCTAGCTATCTCTGGTTTTGGAGCAGGAAGAAAGTGGAGAGGGAGTTATGAGACTCGGCAAAAAGATAGTGCAAATGTCCTCTGATCTCATAATAGATGGGGCAACAAAAAATTAATTGCTCCTTCATCTCAGTCTCTTAAAGATGGCAGAGCTGGCAAATCTCATCCTCCAATGTGATGTGGTGATTTGTTTTGACCCAAAGATAATGTGAACCAACCAGAAATTGCCCCAGAGGAATCCTAAGGGCATGCATTTAGTGTCGACGAGTGTATGCCGATAGAACAATATGGCCCTCTCTCAACTCCATGGAATGCTCAGAATAGAAGGCCATCTTGGGTTTTATCCCACTTGGTGGGTCTACCCGAGTTACTCAAATGTACTGCTTGTAGATGTCCTCTTTGATAAAATTGTTCAACTCTTGTTTTGTTCATAGGAGACTGTTAGGGGCATTGAGTAAATAACTGAATGGGGGGAGATGGTCCACTGAGATGCCAACAAAATGAAGGAGTCGGGATACCTCCACAAACCAATAGTGAGCTTGATGGGGAGAGTTGTTAGTGGCAATGGCCTCTAAAGAACAGTAAGCAAGATAAGGGTAGGGCTCTCTGTTGATGAATGGGTCAGTTAAGTGACGAACTTGAGGCAAAAGGGAAACCAAGATGAAGATTGCTTCAATCACAAAGGGGTGGGCTGTGAACTTTGCCTGATTAATGACCTGTGGGATTGTCCTCTTGCAATTGATGGTGCGACAGTGCATTAGGACTTGAACCCTCTGTGTTGTAGCCCAATCAGACTATAGTAAGCAAGGGCACTAAATCTTTGAGCCGTAAAGGACTGTGGGCCTGATAATTGTGTCCATGAGATCCATTTTGGACAAGATATCTTGGAAATAGTTTTGAAAACATTGATGCTCAAGGAGAGCCACGGAGCCATAGCCCTTGCTGGTTTGGGTTGGAGGGATTTCCTTAGGCTAAATCTAGGCCCTAAGAATTGAATTCCCAAGTCGGTATGCCATATAAGTAGTGGTGATCTTGACCTGCATCCCTTGGAAGAAGAAATGAAATTCATAAAGGACTTTCTTCGATCCATTGAAGATCATGATCTTGGTTTTTCCAAGATTAATTGTTAATTGACAAAGATTATAGAAACTAGATAAGGCATCAAACTGTCTTTGTAAAGCCTCTTGAGTGGAGGATAGGAGATGTCATCAACAAAAAGAAGGATGAATATCAAGACATGGTGGAAGAGCGCCCATCCCATGGTTGGATGTGCTCTTGGAGAAAAGACTCCAACTCATCAGTGTATATCTCAAATAATGTAGGGGAGAGAGGAATAATGTAGGGGAGAGAGGACACTCCTGCTTCACTCCTATGATGCTTTGAATGAAATTTGACACCCCATGAGTTGTGTGAAGTCTAACCATTATTGACTCATAGGGACACATAATTGTTGTGGTTAGGATTGTGAAACTATGATTCACAGCAAGATCTAGGAGCTAGGGGAATCCTGACAATTCAATATTATTCACAAACTATGCAAAAAACCAACAAAGAGAGCAAAATTAACACACAGAGATGGTGCCAATAACTGAAGTTTATATTACTGTACATCATGTAAATATCTGTGGTACATCTTGATAATACAATGGGAGAAAATCGTTAGCCTTAGGAGGCAAATTGGTGGTATACATGTGGTAGGCTTATATTGGACCTCAAATCCCCCTAGGTTGACCAATAAGCTCCCAAACCACCTCAAACGATCACGAATGGCCATGTGAACGTGGGTGAATCATTATAGGACATAAATGATGGTAGGATAGGCATGGTGGAGTGCATGGGTGAGTGGGAGTGGCAACATTTAATGGTCCAAAAGGGCCAAAAACCACCTAAATACATGCATGGGCGCCTTTTGTCAAACCAATTCCCTGTTTTAAGGAGTAGGAGCGCCCCAAGGACTTAAATGTCATTAATGAGGGCGCTCATGCTCTTAGGTGACCAAATATAGGGCGCTTGGGTGCATTAATGAGTCCAAAACCCCCATATACCTTGCTAGACCAACATAACCAAGGTGTGGACCATATAACATAAGTACAAGACAAATGAAAATGTATCTTAGGTGTATGATCATGGTACTAAGGTGGATTAATGCTCTAACACCCCCCTTTAAGTCGGACTTAGTACATCTTATACCATATTAGTGAGGCCTTGGCAACTAAGGCTCAAGTCATCTCTTACAAAAATTTATTTGTCCATGTAAAAACGAGGAAAGAGGCAAAACCTCATGGGGAATATCCTCCCTCAAGAATGGACATGACACAGAGATGATCAAAATGTCTTCAACAGGGCTTCTTCTTCACTTGAATGAGCTGAATGAACAACTTCCTGGTGATAGACTTGATGAAGATGTTGTGGATGCCAAGATCATGCATCAATGCATCAATGTGTTGTAGACAAAGAACATGTGGAGAGGCCCCTTTGATGGAGGAGCATCATAAGAATGATTTTTGCTGCAACCATACTTTGATCTGGAAGCATAATCAATAATGGAAAAGATATCTTTGCAAACTCTTTCCCAAAGAGCATCAAAAGACTCAACAAATTCAGCTTCATGTGTAGCTTCCATATCATGAATTAAACCATGAATCTTCTTCCCAATTTGATGAAGCACCTTCATAACTCTGTAACAAATCTCATGAGGCTCTGAAATATCAGAATAGAAGTCATATACAACAAAAAATATTAGAGGTATAGTGTCTCCATGAGCAAATGGTTCCATAGTGGAAAAAGAGTGGGCAACTAGATCACATTGACAGTTGAGCGAACTTGGATGGTCTGGAGATTTGAAATTTGAACCATAGGTGGTGAGATCAAGTCCAGACATGTGGAACAACAGTCCCATGAAGGCCAATCACATGGCTGTCCAACCAATGAACGATATGCAAGACATAAAAGCAACATACACAAGTGACATAGTATTGGAAACAATGCAATTTTGAGATTTTCCAACTAGCGAACTTGAGGGTTGTTGGGTCTTTTGGGCATCAAATGGTTGGGGAAATGAGTTTATGACTGTCATAACCTGTATATCAGCCTGTATATCACCTTTAGAATCAGAATAGGAAGGATCTGAATGGAGTGGGAAAGAGCTTTCAAAAGACACGTCGAAAACTAGTGAAAAATGACTAGTTTTTGGAGGATGCTTTGGTGAACTGTTTGGGGTTTCTTCCAAGGAGGGGATGGAGGTTTCAGAAACTGATATATCAGACTGTAAATCAAAAACAAAGATATGAGAAATAGGTTTCTTCCTAGCACGCAAAGCATACAAGCGCTTACCATATTCTTGCTCCAAGGAGAGCTTGCGCTCCTCTCTTCTTGCAAAATCTGGAACATAAATATTGTTGTCTTCAAGGAGCTTGGCCATGATGTCCATCTTTCTTTTGAAGCAAATTTTTCATGATGTGAATCTTTGCAATAATCACATTTGGGCTTCTCTCTCTTACTCTTCATCCTCTTGGCTTTCGAATCCTCATCAGTTGAACTTGGGCTTTCCACATCCGAATGCTTCTTCTCCTTCACTCTTTGTTGCTTCGAATCTTTGGCTTTCTTTTTTCCTTTGGCTTGATTCGGTACACCTGCAGCAAGGACTTGATCCTTGGTGGATTTGATGGTACCCATTTGAACTAACTTGTCTTGTTCCTGAGTCAAAGACTCCACGAAGTCTGCCAATGGAGGCATTCTCCAATTTCGAATTGTCAACTTGCCTGAATGGAATGTCGAGACAAACACAGAATACTCAGGCCCTAGCTTCAAGAGGATAGACAAGATCAACTGCTCTTCTTTCTTCTCGATGCCACATTGTTTCAACTGAAGCATCAATGATTTGAACTTTGTGAAGAAATCTTGGATCGTCTCAAAGTAAGTTGGGCTCAATGAGATCAACTCATTTTCGAGTTGGTGCCCTCTCTTCTCATTAGTCTTCCCAAACAGTGACTCAAGCTTGAGCCAAACTTCATTGGGTGTGCCAAGACTATCTACATGGAAGAGAAGATCCCTCGAAATACTGAGGCAAAGCATCTCGAATGCTCCATCTAGTCTGTTGAAGTACTTCAATTTTTCCATAGCAGAGTTGGGCTCGATCTTAGTTTCCATGGTGACTCTGTACACACCTTTCGACCTCAGCTGGATCACCATTTCGGCCTTCCATTCGAAATAGTTGAATGGAGTCAGCAATACATGAGTATGCTCCATTCCTGCTTGCGCTTTGAGTGATAGAAACATTAGATGTACCTGCAATGCAAACAATTGAATTTCTGGAAAATACCCTAAAGAGCAACTCAAACACTCTGGATTTGATTTGCAGCTCCAAATAGCTCTGATACCATGTGAAAATATGATTCACAACAAGATTTAGGAGCTAAGGGAATCCTCATAATTCAATATTATTCACAAACTATGCAGAAAACCAGTAAAGTGAGCAAAATTAACACATAGAGATGGTGCCAATAATTCAAGTTTCTATTACTGTACATCATGTAAATATGTGTGGTGCATATTTATAATACAATGGGAGAAAATTGTTAGCCTTAGGAGGCAAATTGGTGGCATACACGTGGCAGGCTTGGATTGGACCTCAAACCCCCCTAGGTTGACCAATAAGCTCCGAAATCACCTCAAACGGTCACGAATGGCCATTTGAACGTGGGTGAAGCATGTTGGGACATAAATGAGGGTAGGATAGGCGTGGTGGAGTGCATGGGTGAGTGGGAGTCGCTCTAGGCAGCATTTAATCGTCCAAAAGGGCCAAAAACCACCTAAATACATTCATGGGCGCCTCTAGTCAAACCAATTCCTTGTTTTAAGGAGTAGGAGTGCCCCAAGGACTTGAATGTCATTGATGAGGGCGCTCATGCTCTTAGTTGACCAAAAATAGGGCGCTTGGGTGCATTAATGAGTCTAAAACCTCCATATACCTTGCTAGACCAACATAACCAAGGTGTGGACCATATGACATAAGTACAATACAAATGAAAACGTATCCTAGGTGTATGATCATTGTACTAAGGTGGATTAATTCTCTAACAAGGATCTCTAAAATACCAATGTCTTTGAGTCTTCGAAATAGGGCCTCTCTTGAAATAGAGTCAAAAGCCTTTTGAAAGTCAACGAAGCAACATAAAACTTTTGAAGAGCGATATCTTGCATTCCTCAATAATGGCTTGAAGTGTAAACATATGGTTAATGGTGTGGTGCTTTGGTTGAAGCTTGCTTGACCTCTAGCTCAAATATGTCTCCTATCGAGCTCTCCCAATAATTGTAAATGAAGGGCGACAACGTAGAGCATGGAGAAAGTGTGGCCATCCATGATTGTCCTGTAATTATTTAGGTCAGCACTAGCCCCTGATTTGTGAATTGGGTGAATATTGTGGTCAGACCAAGATAGAGCGAACCTAGAGAAAGCCACATGGTTAAACAAATCAATGATGTAATTTAGAAGGGCTGGTCTACCATGTTTGAAGAGCATTAAAGAATACATATGCAACTACTCATGGTTATTAAAATGAATGAAAAAAAACATAGAGGGTGGGGAACATGTTGGGCTTGTCAATACTAGATTTGCAATGAACTTCCTCACATTGCAATCTCTCATTTTTAGGTTGAAGAGTCAAAACTTAAAAAATATGTTTTCAAGTGAAGAATAGAATGCATCTTAGTGGAGTTGCAAACATGATGGAAAGACATAAAAAAGAAACTTTTTGAGAACTTATTTTAGGAAAAAGTAGTAGAGGTTGTGAAAATCATTAAACCCCAATGGGAAAATATTGGCCATGGGTCACATTTATGAGGCCATGGAATAGGGAAAGGAGCATATAGAGGCGATATACAAGGATATGGTACCAAAGTATGGACTAGTTTGGATATCATTGATAACGTAAGAAATAATCAAGTCTATCAACCTATTCATGTAGTTGGGTATTTCTAGAACCCAAGGTATTATTACAGAGTTGACTTTGGAAAAGATCAAACTGGGGAAGTTGAAGATATGTTGTATAAGTGCCTAGAAGCTAGAACACACGGTCCTCGATGGGAGTCTAGAAATACACCAACATATTAGTGTTTTTAGTAGACCCACAACTACCTTTGGTAAAAACCTAGCAAAGTTTGCAAGAGATATGGACCAACTTGGTATGTACTTCCAAAGTTTTTTAAGTTCATTTGTTTAAATACTTGAATTTCTAGCCAAAGTAACACAATAATCTGTTGAGTTAACTAACATTGTCTTTCACTGTCATGGTTTATCACAACACTTTGGTGGGACTCATTTGTAGCCATTGTCCTCAACTACAAAAGTTTGCAATTTGGATCCTGAGTCAAACCTGTAGTACTTCCAAGTGTGAATGCAATTGGTTTGTCTTTGAGTGGATTCACATGAAGAAGAGAATGTTTGGATAAAAAGTAGTCAAACGATCTCATATTTGTGCATTAGGACCTTTGACTTAAGCACAATTAGTTGCCAACAAAAGAATTGATATATTAGATCGCATTGTCTTGGATGTTTTTGATCCATTCTTGGAGTTGCAAACATGATGGAAAGACATAAAAAAGAAACTTTTTGAGAACTTATTTTAGGAAAAAGTAGTAGAGGTTGTGAAAATCATCAAACCCCAACGGGAAAATATTGGCCATGGGTCACATTTATGAGGCCATGGATTAGGGAAAGGAGCAGATAGAGGCGATATACAAGGATATGGTACCAAAGTATGGGCTAGTTTAGATATCATTGATAATGTAAGAAATAATCAAGTCTATCAGCCTATTCGTGCAGTTGGGTATTTCTAGAACTCAAGGTATAATTACAGAGTTGACTTTGGAAAAGATCAAACTGGGGAAGTTGAAGATATGTTGTATAAGTGCCTAGAAGCTAGAACACATGGTCCTTGATGGGAGTCTAGAAATACACCAACATATTAGTGTTTTTAGTAGACCCACAACTACCTTTGGTAAAAACCTAGCAAAGTTTGCAAGAGATATTGACCAACTAGGTATGTACTTCCAAAGTTTTTTTAAGTTCATTTGTTTAAATACTTGAATTTCTAGCCAAAGTAACACAATAATCTATTGAATTAACTAACATTGTCTTTCATTGTCATGGTTTATCGCAACACTTTGGTGGGACTCATTTGTAGCCATTGTCCTCAACTACAAAAGTTTGCAATTTGGATCCTGAGTCAAACCTGTAGTACTTCCAAGTGTGAATACAATTGGTTTGTCTTTGAGCGGATTCACATGAAGAAGAGAATGTTTGGATAAAAATTAGTCAAACGATCTCATATTTGTGCATTAGAACCTTTGACTTAAGCACAATTAGTTGCCAACAAAAGAATTGATATATTAGATCGCATTGTCTTGGATGTTTTTGATCCATTCTTGGAATGGGTAAAGGAGAATTACTCGACAGAGTGTGATGTTGATGACTTGGGGTGGATGGGTTTGGATGATGACCCACTAGCAGGACTAAGCTTGACATGCACTAGCCGCATTACTACAAGTATTGTAGAGGTCCTTGAGGAGTCTGTCGAGTTTGAGTCAATGGATGATCTTGTATTTCATCATGAGCGTCCCTTTCCCAGTAGTGGTGATGAGTTTGATGATTGATCATGTTGATCATTGATATGCAATAACTTGTTACATGTTGTTCTTTGGACTTTAAAAGCCATTTAGAGCCTTGTTGTTTATGCATTTTGTTTTGGATATGTATTGCAGTTGGTGCCATTTTTCTATATTCACCCTTACATGGTAATTTTTTGGATTTATACAAAAGCAAACACACACACACACACACATATATATAAGCAAATTGGTTCATAAATCGAGTCATTCTACAAGATCATTAAGAGTTGTTAATCGTTGTTTTGTCCATCTATTCATCCAAGGTCTTGGGTCATATTCGTTATAGTGATGTGATTATAATCTAGTTTATTACCTAAAGGCTGCTTCATCATAAGAGGATTATGTGGCAGCCATATGCATTTAGGTGAGTGTAAAGCAATTGATGGAAACTTGTGACTTAATCATTAGAATTTAAAATTTGGTGTTCGAGAGACTTCGCAAGTTTTTTTGTGATGCAGTCTGTTACCACCCGGTTTGCACTAGGATGATCACGAAGATTGAAGATGAAGATGTACAAAAGGGATTGTAGTGCTAGAGATTTTCCAAGGATACATGCCTATTCTTCTTCTTCTTCTCATTCTGGATTGTATCTACAAGTTCCATATTTCCTACGAGGGAATTGTAAAACGAGATGATATGAATTCCATGTTTGTAAAAGGCTAGTTAATCTAGGACAATCACATTAATGTTGCTCTTGGGTGTTTTTTTTCACTGAGATAAGCTTAGGCCCTTGTGGTTCGAGTTTGTCAGAGTTTTTCACTCATGCCTCCAAAGCCAGAGCCAGCCTTAATGTCCTTTCCCTAGCACGGTATCTAGTCTAGTGTTAATTTGTATTCCATACATCTCATAGTTTAGTCATATGGACATGTAAAAATTGTAATTTAGGCGTCTTAGGGGTGTATATTGTTACTTGTATAGTATTTGATTTATGTGCCTGAAGGGGGTGTCAAACACCTTAATACGATGTGTTAAACCCAATGTTATCAGAACTAGACCAATAGTTTAATTGACAGACCTCGGGAACTAGAACCAGATCGAAACCAGAAAAAATTGGGAAACAAATCGGTTAAAAAAACGGTTGAGCAAAAATACATAAAATATTTTTATTTTCAATATATATATATATATATATATATATATATATATATATATACTATGTCACAAGGTTTGGGTTCATGTTTGGGTTCAAATTTTCCGATGAGATTAGGATGGGGTTCAACATAGGTTCGTCTATATACATTTTTCAATATATATATATACACACACACACACACTCTTTAGAAATTAGTATTACTATATCATGAATTATAACATAAAACATTAAAAAATAAACAACAATGAACCTTTCAAGATCAAAGAGTAACTTAATCATGATAAGATCCAATCATTAATGTTCATGAAATTACAAATAACAATGGAATTGCAAATTGCAAAAATTAGCAAAACATATTCTTCAAATTTCAAAACTTAAAAGCTGTCTATTATGCCAATTTTCAAATACTTCTAAATTTGGAAAATTTAAAACATAATCAAGATCTAAACATTTTATCTCATAAACACTTAGAAGTTGGACATGATCAAATTCTATACATAAATTGCATTATGAAACAACAGATTGCAAAACATTTTATCCTATAAACACTTGCAAAGTTGCAACTTGCAAGTTGTGCATGATCAAAATCCAAATATAAATTGCATTATAAAACTGTAGATTGCAAAATGAAGTATAAATAGTCTTCATGTTTCAGAATTTAAGGAAATCCATAATGTCAAATAGTTATCAGCCTTGAAATTGTTTCACAAAAATTTAAAATATGATCAAACCTCTATTCTTGTGGCCTACTAGTAACATCATAAAGCTCTAAATCATCAAGAGCACATGGGGTGGTAAAGGCACTAGAATTGTGATCCTTATAGTCATCAATATATGGAGTGCCATCATCATGA
Organism: Pseudotsuga menziesii; assembly: GCA_001517045.1. Classification (NCBI taxonomy): domain Eukaryota; kingdom Viridiplantae; phylum Streptophyta; class Pinopsida; order Pinales; family Pinaceae; genus Pseudotsuga; species Pseudotsuga menziesii. Next base: position 360,385 of record LPNX011145441.1, on the reverse strand, counting down.
GGATCATCATCACCGTCACCATCAATGCCAAAATCTTCTTCTACACTAGGAATAGGCTCAAACCATGGGTGATAGGAGCTAGAACAATCTTTGGCCAAACTGCTCAAGGCCAATTGTAAATTGCTATGCACATAAACCAAGTCTTCCAACCTTGAAGATAATAACCTGTTTCTTTTCTTGGTTTGGATGTGATTAAAGCTACTCCAATTCCTTTCACAAGGAGAGGCACTTGATGCTTGGCTCAAAACACGAATTGCAAAATGGCAAATTCAGGTGTCTCTACTCCATAAAACTGCCACCATCTTCTTGGAGGAGTTTTGATCCTATCCTCTATGGAAGAAGCCTTTCCAAATATCCCCTCTTCCATCTTAATTGCCTAAAGTTGCTCTCTAAGCCTGCTAGATTCTTCTCGATTTGGAACCAACCGCTCAATAGCATCATAAAGGCCACTCATTACTTTAACATCATTATGTCTTTGAATCCCAAACAACCTTGGGTCCAAATAACAAGCTACTGCATGCAAAGGACTATGCAACATCTTCCACCTTTTATCTATCATCTCCCGTATTTCCATGTACTCATTTTCCACGTTGTTGAAGGATTTTGCAATTGATTCCTTACAACAGCCATGGCCTCATAAACAAAACCCATAGAAGGAGTGTTGCTATCAACCATTCGAAGCTGTCAACAATTGGTTCACATACTTTTACAACCTTCATAGCACTTTCCCAAAAAGCATTGCCTAAGATAATTTATTCCAACTCCTTTCCTTTGGGTTCTTTTGAAAGGTGAGAGCTTTCCCACCCATTGCTGCAAATAATATCTCTCATGCTTATCTTTTCCTCAACCAATCTTTTGAGAGTAATATAATATGTGGCAAATCGAGTATCACAAGGCCTTAGTAGCTCTTTGGATGCTTGCCTCATATACAAACTCAACGTGAGGTGATGGTTACAAATGAAGTGGCAAATTTGTTTCCCTTTTCAAACTACATCATTAATCCATGGAAACTTTGCTAAATCATGCAATACCAAGTCTAGGCAATGAGCAATACAAGGGGTCCAATAAATTGTATTGCACTTGTCCATTATCATCTTCCCTACTCCCACACAATCAATGTTATCGGAACCGAACCGGTCATCGAACCGGCGAAGCCCAAAATGTGAACCGGACCGGAACCGGCAAAAAACCGAGTAAAAAACCGGCTGACTAAAAAATACATAAAATATTCATATTTTGTAAAAAAAAATATATTCATGTGCATACATATGAATCCAAACCATTAACTGAGCGCTTACTTAACCAAGTGAAAGGAACAAACTATAAGTTGATCACTGCCTGGAATACTGGAAGAATACTGCCTGAGATCATTTTACAGGGCTGCTTGGACACGAGTTAAAAATAGGTCTGCTTCATTTGCAGTTAGATCGAACTTTATAAAATATTATGCTGCAAGTTTGAAATCCCATTGGCTCTGGAATTAGTCTGCTGTGACTTGCATCAATCCTTAGGTTCTGTGTGTTGGAGAGGATGATCACTTTTCAAACACAAATAGATCAGAAATAGGTCTGAGGGTCTTGTGATCCAAAATACGTTTCTTTTTGATTGATCTAAATTGATGACTGAGTGGCAAATGCGCTCCAGGATATCATTAAAGCAGAAAATTTTGATGATCAGCGCCTGGCCCACCTCTAGTTTATTGATTTTAGGCACACTTCCAAGATGCCATTGAAGTGCATCATGGATTTGCTATTCATGTCATGATTCTACAGGATCCATTGAGGTCATACATTTATTCCTGAGTTTGAATGGCTCAAAACTGCCCACCTTTCTCTAACAATTTTAAAACCTGTCATCAAGCTGCCTGTGTTTTGAGTTAGGTTGTATTTTTGTTTTTGTTTTTTTAAATTTGAAAAAACGTGGGTCCCTGCACGTGGTCGTACGGCAGAGTACGGACCGGCCGGTTTGACCGGTTCCGTACGGAACCAGCCAGTTCAGTGCCCGGTTCCGTATGGAACCGGCCAGTTCAGTGTCCGGTTTGGTCAAATTTCCGGTTTTTTAAATTTTTTTAGGAAACCGGACCGGTCAACCCTTTGAACCGGTCAGACCGGCCGGTTTTGCCGGTTCCGGGCCGGTTCCGATAACACTGCACACAATTTGAGGCACTATCTGTGACGACTTGAACCACATTTTTTTTCCCAACTTCAAGATTGACTTCATGTAAAATCTTGAAAATATATTCTGAAGTCTTCTTGTGTCCTGAAGCATTTATTACCTTAAAAAATAATACCACTTTAGGGATGTAAACCAACACATTAATCAGTGGCTTACTATTCATATTTGACCAACCACTTGATAAAATTGTGCAACCTGTTTCTTTCTAGGACTCCTTGATCTTTAACAATCTGTTTGTTACCCTTTCTTTTGACCTCTTGAGAAGAGTGGTCCTTATTTCTTCAGAACTAGGAGGTACATATCCTTTTCCAAATTCTGCAATCTTAGCACACGCATTGATAAAATAAGGACTTCTAGCCACATTAAATGGTATAGCAGATTCATAAAACAAATCAGCCAAAGCATCGTCAACTTCTTGCTTCTATATAGGTTTCCAAAGAGAATTTAATGTCTTGGTCTCTCTTGTTGGCGAAACGTGAGATGAACTTCCATCTCCAACCGTGCTTAAAGAAAATGGTGATAAGGGGTTGTAATTCATTCCCAACCTTGCTTGAATGTGTCGTCTTTTATTCTCGTTGTCTACTTGATTTTTTTAATTATGTCATAGTCTTTTTGGAGATTTGCCTTGAGTTCTGTAGACACCCCTGGACATCCCTCAACACCACCTCCTCTGCCAGCACTAATTGACAGTAAGTGATCCATCACTCTTGTCAATGACCCAACACACTTTGCATTACATAATTTGCATTTCATATGCCTACTGGCAGACCCATTGAGTTTGTCCACATATTTCCATCCTTTTGATATTGATCTTCGAGGTGCCATGGCAAAGGTTTATGCCTTGTTTTTTTCATAAATTATGTTCCAATTCAGAATTGCAGTGATAGACAATAAATTATAATTCATGATTAATTAAATATTTACATTAGCAATTCAAGTTTTAACATAAAAAAAATTAATTGACAGTTAAAAATTTAAAAATTAATTGATTTAATTTTTTTTAATTTACAGTTAAAAAAAATTGGTTTAAACTTTAAAACAGACAAATTTGTATCAGGAAATTAAAAATAAATAAAAAAACACATACCTGTCGGCGGTCGCAGACTGTAATGGGCGGCGTCGAGGTGGGATTGTAAGCTGATTGTAGTATGCTAGTCTTAGGCTCTCAACCTCTCAGGTCTCGTTTGCTACTTTGCTTGCGCCTTGAGCCCTCCAGGCTCCAATAACAACGAACACCTTGAATACCACGCACTCGCAGTCACAGCTTGAGCTTTGTTGGCGGCCCGCGACTTTGTTGGTAGCTCGGTGAACAAATCTAGCTTAGTAGCTGCCTAAACCACGAAAAAAAACCTTGCTCGATACACCCCTGTTTTTTTTTGCTTTGGGTTCGTTTTATCAGGTTTGGTGAACCTGATAGATGAACCTCAACGAACCGGTTCGACGTTCATGTTCGTCTATCAGGTTTGGCAAACCTAGACAAATTTTTTAATTTTTTTTAGGTTTGCCAAATTTCGAACTTGGAGGTTCAGGTTCGACGAACGCTGTGACATTGTATATATATATTCATGTGTAGCCATGTGAATTCAAACCATTATACAGAAATATGCAAAGTTTCTCATTTATATAGGAAGTAAGAGTGTATCAAACTTGATAGGAGGACTTTGGAGATATTCTCTACACCAAAAGGGAGTTTTGATCGACTTTAATTCTCTATATCGGAGATTTTGATCTCTTTAAATTATATAAGAGTGTCCCAAGCAATTGTTAGAATGAATATAAAGTTATTACTTCCGTAATATGACAGGATGATATAGATGTCGATTTAGACCTAAGAGAACTTATCGAAACATCCATCCCTAAGATTTTATCCATCTGTCAAAACATCTTTCCAATATGGGGCATATCATCGGCATGCCCATAATAACAGTGTAGTGCATATCTCTCAACATCAATCATCGATATTTTCTAGAATCTCCCACACCCTTTAAAGACAAACAATTTTGCGTATAGAATACATAGTTCGAATATCACCCAAACAACGGTGCCCCTTTCAGTTATCCTTTTGAACTGTTCTCCAATAACAGATCAAGGTCAAATTACCCACTTTCCAACCAGTTTCACCATTGAAATCTAAACATTTCTATCAAACAAACAAGTTAAAATGCCCAATGCAACGGATTACTTCCATGCAGTTGCTATTTAAATCACGTGTAGAAAGGAGTTACATGTTACATCTCATACGTGGACCCTTTTTATTATTTTATTAAAAATGTTTGCAAATTCGTTGTTTTTTTGGGGTACCTAGCGTTCTTGTATGGAACCGGTCGGTTCCGTAGGGAACCAGTTGGTTTGGCGAAAATCGATCGGTTCCGTGGAGAATCGTACGGTTCCATACAAAACTAGTCGGTTCAACAATCTAAGTGCATGATTTGACCCATCAAATCTTGTAAACCAGTCCAACCTGTCGGTTTTGTCAAAATTGGTTGGGTTCTAATAACATTGAATAAACCCTTTAGACCACTTAATTTAGCCTAGCACACTTCTTGCAGAAAAATCCCATGCTTTTTGCATGTTGGAGACAAATTTGAGTGATTTTAGGAGGTTGGTAAAAGGGAGCATTCCCTAATTTGCCACCCTTGAGTGAGATGCCATTTTCGATTGGATTTGGTCTCATTCAATCCCTATTTGTCCCCTCCTTGTCTCCTAGGTGGCTCATGAGGAGCCCTTAAGCTCTAGATAACTTCATGAGGTGTTAATTTACACTTTAGTTAACTCCATGAGGTGTCATATGACACTCTAGTTTGCTCCACTTCATGAAATTCACCCCCCTCTTCCTATTTTGCTATTAAAGCAAGCTCTCCCCTCTCTTTTCTTTGGAATGTTGGTTACTAGTGAAGCTTGTGCTCAAGTTCTTTTACTTGTGCTCTATTGGAATTGATATTAAAGAAGGATTTGGAGGTCAGATCTATGTTGCAATTTCATGTGTGGATGCGGCCATTGTCTCAAGTTATACATATGAGGTAACTGTATCTACTTTAATTGCTTTGAATTTTTATTTCTTCATAGGCCTTTGAAAGAGTGTTACCATCTAGTAGGGTATATCTCATTAGATAGCTTTCTCTTTAGATTTTCTATAGAATGCTAGATAGGAGATTAGATTTAAGCATTTTTTGGTTGTAGCGGTGCTTTCCCTTCAATCAACCTTCTTTCAATATACATCTTTTCTTCTTTCAGTTACATGCAAGTTTGTATTAGATCTCAAAGTTCCAAAGTCATATTATATCCAAATCTTGTACTTGCATGCATATAGATCTACACTTTAAAGCATTATATTAAGTAGATCTAAAGTACAAATGTCCATAAGAGTTTACAATCAAGTCTAGATCATTAGCCACTTAGACTAGTGCTTTAATTCCACTAAAATTTGTGTTTATTTGCAATTTTTAACATTTTTAGCTCGCTGTCCACTGCCTCGCCAGTCCAAAAACAGCATGTTATGGACACGTACGTCCTTGTACATTTGTTATACTGACCCCCTTAACTAGTGGTTGTAGTCTTACTTTGATTGTGCAGGTAAAACTCCTCTTCCAGAGCATCCAAGAGAGAATTTCTACCATTTTCTATTGCTGTCTGAAAACTTTTTGTTTGCTGTTTTTGGATAGCATACAAACAGTCAAAGAGGGCAGCCTTGACCATCCAACAGTCCGGCCCAATATGCTCGCCAGGAAAGGCATTTTTCATCTATCTTTCCTCATTTTTCTTGTTTTGTAAGCTTGATTGCTGGCCATTGAGGACCAACAGTGAGCACTTCTAAAGGTTGATCTAATCACATCCCCTTACCCCTAGTCATTTTTCGAGTTTTTTTTGTATTTTTTCACATGCACCCATTTCCTAGCTTATATTAAATCACACTTCATTTGGGTGTTCCAAAATCAATCATACTTAGTCATTTTTCGTGTTTTTTTTGTATTTTTTCACATGCACCCATTTCCTAGCTTATATTAAATCACACTTCATTTGGGTGTTCCAAAATCAATCATAGTTTATTTATTTATTTTTTTGTCCATCAACATGGACATCATTAGTAATTAGACCACATCTCAATTTGGTGCTCTAATTAACCATAGATTCGATCTTCTCTCTCTTGTCCATCAATATGGATGTTAGTAACTACAATCTAGTCTATTACTAACAAGCAATTAATAGTAATTAACTCACATTTGATTTCATCTAGATTAATGAATTTTAAAGATTCTGGACTACAAGTAGTATTTAGATTGTTATCTTATATTGCATTTTACTGAAGGCAACGGTCTCTTAATTGTCATATCATATATTATGTTGTGAGTACTAAGCCGTCTTTGGGATTGTTTTGCATTTGCTTATTTTTATTTTTATAAGTTGCTAGATCAATTTACTGTTTTGTTTAGATAACATTTTTAGTTTTAAATTAACTCCTAAGTTGCTTTAACCATTCAGCCTTAGATTATTTTATTAGGGTTTACCCTGTTGATTTTTGTACCTAGGCAGATGTTCCCTAGGTGACTTTAATTTTGCCTAAAGTCACTTTAAGAGGGAAAAATGTGACCCTCACATTAAAGTCACTTAAATGTGACTTTATGACTATATAGTCACTTTTTGATAAATTTAAGTGAGTGAGTGAATTTATTTATGAGAAATAAATAAATGTGAATTTCACTCTCATTTCATCTTGGCCATTGATTTGATTCTTTCTCCACCGTTGGATTAAGAAACTCACTTAGGGCAAACAAAAAGGGTTGAGGGAGGCAAAGAGACTTCACTTGTTCATTTTCAGGTTGAAGGAGAAGAGAGCTGAGAGAGAGGTCGAGTTGCTTGAGAAGGGCACGATTTTTCCAGGTTTTGCTGCTGAAGAGATTTCAGTGAACAAAGAAGGTCGAGACTGGTTATTTCTTTTGCTGGCACGAATCCCAAGAAGAAGTACAGCCAGGGTACTTTTCTGCTGTACGGACTGCTGCATTTATTGGCTCGAAAATCGAGGAGTACGGCCTGTACGGTCTGCTGTACGGTGCATTTATTTCTGCACGAATTTCGAGGTGTGTTTCCTGCTGTACGATGCATTAACTCCTGCACAGATTTCGAGGAAGGTACAGGAACATTTATTGCTGTACGGCCTGTCAATTAATGAGCACAGAATTCGAGGGAGTGTACGGCTGTCTTTTATTGCTGTACGGCTGCCATTAATGAGCACAGAAATTGAGAGTGTACGGCTGGTGTATTTGCTGTGCATGCATTTCCAGATTTTGTGAAGAAATCGGTGGTGAAGATAAGTTGTATTTCTGTCCATTATTTTGCTGAAGAAATTAATGAAATCTCTCCTCTCTGATTGGTTTTCCCCGTGGGGGTTTTTCCAGGGCTGATTAGCCAAAAATATCTGAGTCAAATTTATGGTGTGCATGCATTTGTTTTCAGCCTGTTAGTGTTTTTCTGCGTGTTTAAATTGTTCAGAATTTTTTTTTATAAGTAGCTTCAAGCCTATGCAAAACCGGCTGAAGTGAAACACACAAAATTGTTCATTAAACCAGCAAGCAGTTAAACTCAGTTTTTCAACATACCCTCTTGACTTTGTTTAGGAATTGGCCTAAATAGAGGAGTTGAGTATCGAGATGACAGCGACCGACCCTACTCGAGGCTTGCCCCCATGGCCGTGTCCAGTGAGTTAAGATTTTCCTCACTTGGAAGTGCCTATTAGGCGACAACACACCCTCGACCTCAAGGTCATATATTTATCTAACTAGAGATCGAAGGGGTAATGTATTAAGTTATCGTGCATTTCAGTAGAGTGAAATATTTTGATTAACGTGATTATTAGTTTAAGTGTTTTCAAGAAATTTATATCTCCTTTTTAAAAAAGAAATATGAAGTTATTCTTCCTCCTTTGTTTTAAGGATAGATGTGAACTGTATAGTCAATTATTAGGTTTTTTAATATTTTCCTTGTACCCGATAAGTTTTGCTTGTTTAATGTTTAGAGCTACTCTCTGTCTCGGGAGATAATTTTTTGGATCCACTCATTCTTACATATATAATGTATAGAGATGTATGCAGCTATTTTTGATTTTGAGGAGGTTAACTCTTTCTTTTAATAGTTCGAAAAATGTAAAATATTTGGTGTTGTGGTTCATCCATTCTTATTTATATTTGTTATGATTGGTAGAATGAAATTGCAGGCATGGAAACATGTTTAGAGACTGTTGAAGGCAGATGCCTAAGAGCAGATGGGAAAGATCGGGCTTCTGAGCTCAAGCATCAAGTTGCAGTTTCCAGCGACTGGCAGGGAGCTGGTGATTCGAAAGGCCACCAGAAATATGGTATGGTTGCAAACCTTTATGAAGGTAGTCCACTGAAAGATGTACATGATACACATGAAGAGAGAATGGCATATTTCGACAATGAGAGTGAGGTTTGTCATATGGCATATTTTAGACTTAGAGTAGAGTTAAATATAAATATGTTATGCCATTGTGTTAGAACTTACAAGTAGATGGTGATTCCGAGGACTCAGGATTTGTACATTTGCTACAGGTCCTAACAGATCAAGAACACAAGCTTGACCAGTCTAGCAATGAAATTGAAATCATGGAGATAGCAACAAAGCGATATTTTGCGGCTTTAATTGCTGCTAAAGAGGAACCTGGAGAAGAATCTTTGGCACTTGCAGCGGGATTGCGGTTAGAATTAGAATCATTGTTATCAATACCTTCATTTTCAAGTTTTGTCAGTTCCATGTCTAGGATGCATACACTGGAGACTTAATCTCTGAAAGCTGCACTCTGATGCATGCATTTCCTTTGGATGGATTTGGGCATGTAATCTCTGTGATCCATTATAAAGGAAACGCAAGGTTAATAGCAGGAAAATAGCTAACACCAACCAATCTTTCTTCATGGTATTTGGTTATAGTGTATTACTCTAGTAGTCTGTATAACTTGTTGGTAATTGAAGGGCAGTTATTTTTTTGTTGTTTGAAAATTGAGGTGAGCCACTGTGGAGGGAAGGTATTACATAGAGCAAAAGGAGGGGTGCAGGAGCACTGAGGTTCCGGTTTAGATTACATTATTATTGACATTTAGGTTGAGAAAGCAACCCATATTTTTCCATTACCAAACTGTTGATATTTGTACAGTTCACTGTGTGCCTTAGTCACAAAAGTTGTCTGTGAGGTGAATCTTCAATTGTTTATGGTGCTTATCAGGTGCCTGTGGCTAATAATATTGTTGATGAAAATCATTAGTTTATAAAATTTTGGTTGACAAAGCAACCTATATTGTTCCATTGCCAAACTGTTGATATTTGTACAGTTCACTGAGTGCCTTGGTCACAAAATCTCTGACTGTGGGTTGAAGCTTAAATTGATTTTGGTGCATATCAGGTAACAATGGCTAATAATGTTCTTGATAAAAAATTAAATCACTGGTTTATAAAATTCTGTATACACACTAGGCAAATATCAAATATGTAAGAGAGAAGCACCTGAGGTCCTGAAGTTGAACTTACAATGTTGATTTCTTAGTATATTGTTATTTTATACCGTAAATTGATATTATCAAAACTATTGGTACATCCTCACAGCTGTTATGCTCCCGAGGTTATAAGTTACATGCGAAATGATATGACAATCAATTATCTACTTCGTACATACAAATTCTGTATGCATACTAGGCAAAAGAGAGATGCACCTGAAGAACTTAAACGTATATTTCTTAAAACTTTTTCATTTTATACAGAATGACTTGTACGGCAAATTGACATTATGGAGGCTATTTGCACATCCTCACACCTGTTACACTCCAGAGGGTATAAGACACATGCAAAATGCAGAAGCCATTATTTGCTTACAGCAATTAGGCTTACCATTGCACCGTGTGCTTCTCTGATTTATTTTTATTTAGCTGGAAATACACGGCTCAAATATACCTCCATGGCTTGGGAGGTCTACACTGGTGGCTTACTCTTTATAAGACTCACAAGGTTGCTGACGAACATCATGTGTAGCGTATGTTTTAGATGTCTATTTTTTGAATTTTGTTATTTTCTGTGGGAATTTCTTTCTGGAGGAATCGAGACAGATCAGAATCTTATAGAAAAAGCTATAGGTGGGCCATGTAGACACTAAAATCTGTTTGTTGCTTTTTAGTTGAAAGAAACCCCTGTGAATTAAACAAACTGACTTGATGACGACAAGTTTACAACATGTCTCAATTGATATTTTTTGATCAAGAGATTTTTCAGAGTTGAATACAGAAATTTGAGTGTATGCATTTGTCTATATACCTAATGCCAATTTGAAAGAAACCCCTAAAATCTGTTTGTTGCTTTTTAGTTGAAAGAAACCCCTGTGAATTAAACAAACTGACTTGATGACGACAAGTTTACAACGTGTCTCAATTGATAATTTTTGATCAAGAGATTTTTCAGAGTTGAATACAGAAATTTGAGTGTATGCATTTGTCTATATACCTAATGCCAATTTGGTTTTGCATCATGAAAATTGTGTTTGTAGGATGATAATTGAGAGATCGCTTAGTATCTCTAGAAATGAGCTTAGTATAATATTTGAATTGGCCATAAAGTAAGTGTTTTATAAAGCCTGGGAGTTTTTTTCACATAGAAGCCAAGAATGCATTAATGGCTACAAGTATAACATGGCCACTGTTGTTATTCTAAGTGTAGTGATTTCTGGGCAACATTTTCCACTTTACACCTTCATTCTTACACAACTTGCTAACAAAATGGACAAAGACAAATATTGACAAATACCTTGACATGCTTAGTTGTCTTAAAACTTATGCTATGGAAGTTTAATTGACAAATACTTTTAAATCACACGCAGATGCATTAAAATGTTGAAATTTCTGCTATGGAAGTTTCCCATGGAAAATATATATATATTTTTTCTTTCATAGGGGTTTTTCAGATTTTAACCTTGTCAATTTTCAGCCGTAAGGCAGCTATGAAATATAGACAAAATAACAATGGAAACATACCATATTTCAATCCTTAACAATCTCAAGCTTCTAGGAAATCCAATAGGAAAGAAACCAAAGTGTTCTGATAAGTTTCATCCCTCTAGGGCTATCTTATCATGCATAAACCAGATCTAAAAACATTTATATGGCCGCAAATACAACAGAACAACTCTATTTTTTTTCAATTACAGTGTTGAATTATTTATCATAACCACCCTTAATTTATATAAAATCAGCAAGCCATATAGTTGGAAATTACAAACCATGAACATAAATGGCTGGAAATAAATTCTGCAATTTACACAAGGATTTGACAGTTGGAAACATCATGAATATTTACAATATGAAGTTCATGTACATGTCCTAGCATGATCACAGCGCTAGTACGATCCACTAGCTTTCCAAAACTCTAGTTGGAGAAAACATTGAAAACTCTAGCTCAACCATGGATCTCTAACCAACATGAATCACTCAAGTTTGTCCTCTAAAGTGAGACATTTCCACCTTTTTCTTCACCAAATACAACTTAAGATGTCATCTCAAAATCCCAATTTCCAAATCTCCAAGGGATGAAGCCCTAACCCTAGGGTTTCCTTTCAGTTGAAAGAAACCCCTGTGAATTAAACATCTGACTTGATGATGAAGTTTACAATGTATCTCACTTGACATTATTTGACCATGAGATTTTTTAGAGTTGAATACAGAAACGGGATTGTATGCATTTGTCTATAGACCTAATGCCAATTTGGTTTTGCATCATGAAAATTGTGTTTGTAGGATGATAATTGAGAGAGCACTTAGTATCTTTTGTAACTCTAAAAATGTGCTAGTATAATATTTGAATCTTGGGAAGTTTTTTTTATATAGAAGCAAAATATGCATCAAGGATACAAGTATAACATGGGCACTTTTGTTATTCTTGTAAGTCATTGCGATTGCTTGGCAACATTTTCCACTTCCTTCTTTACACCTTCATATTTACTCAACTTGCTAACAAAATGGCTAAAGGCAAATATTGACAAATACCTTGACTTGCTTACTTTTCTTTAAAAAACTGTTACTTTTAAATCATGAGCAGATGTATCAAAATGTTGAAATTTTTGCTATGTAAGGTTTGCAAAGAAAAATAGTTTTTTTTCTTCTCATTTATAGAGGTTTCTAAGATCTTAACCTTGTCAATTTCAGCCTCATAGATGCTATGGAATATAGACAAAACAAGAATAAAAATGAGCAATATTTCAATCTTTAACAATCTCAAACCTCTAGGCAATCCAATAAGAAAGAAACCAAAGTGTTCTGATAAGTTTCAACTCTCTAGGGCATCTTATCATGCATAAACCAGATCTGAAAACATTTATATGGCAGTAAATACAACATAAAAAGTCTAATCTTTTTTCAATTACAATGTTAAATAATTTAACATAACCACCCTTACATTATGTCAAATCAGCGAGACAAAATAGTTGGAAATTACAAACCATGAACATAGATGGCTAAAAATAAAATCTGCAATTTACACAAGGATTTGAGAGCTTGAAACTTCATGATTATGCACAAGATGAAGTTCATGTGTATACCATTGCCCAATCACAATGATAGTACAATCCACCAACTTTCCAAAACCCTATTTAGAGAAAACAGTGAAAACCCTAACTCAACCAAGGATATCCAACCAACATGAATCACTCAAGTTAGTCCTCCAAGGCAAGACACTTCCACCTCCTTTTCTTCACCAAATACCATTGAAGGTTTCATCTCAAAACCCTAATTTTCAAATTCCAAGGGATGAAACCCTAACTCTAAGGAATATTTTCAGTTGAAAGAAACCCCTGTCAATTAAACAAATTGACATGATGATGATAAGTTTACAACGTGTCTCACTTGATTTTTTTTATCAAGAGATTTTTTAGAGTTGATTACAAAAATTTGAGTTTATGCATTTGTCTATATAGAGGAAATGCCAACTTGGTTTTGCATTAATGGCTACAAGTACAACATGGGCACTTTTGTTATTATTGTAAGTGTTGCTATTGCTTGGCAACTTTTCCACCTTCATACTTACTCAGCTTGCTAACAAAATCTCCAAAGGAAATTACTGACAAATAACTTGACTTGCTTACTTTTCTTTAAAACTCTTACTTTAAATTGTGAGCATATGCATCAAAATATTGAAATTTCTGCTATGTAAGGTTTCCAATGCAAAGTATTTTTTTTCTTTCATGGATTTTTCTTGGATCTTAACCTTGTCAATTTTCAACCTTAGGGATGCTATGAAATATAGAAAAACAACAATGGCAATGGACAATATTTCAACCCTTAACAATCTCAAACTTGTAGGCAATCCAATAGGAAAGATACCAAAGTGTTCTATAAGTTTCAGCTCTCTAGGGCATCTTATCATGCATAAACCAGATCTGAAAACATTTATATGGCAGTAAATACAACATAAAAAATCTAATCTTTCTTCAATTACTTTGTTAAATCATTTAACATAACCACCCTTAAGTTATGTCAAATCAACAAGACATATATATTTGGAAATCACAAACCATGAATATAGATGGCTGAAAATAAAACCTGGAATTTACACAAGTATTTGAGAGTTGGAAACTTCATGAATGTGCATAAGATGAAGTTCATGTATATACCATAACCTAATCACAATGCTAGTACAACCCACTAGCTTTCCAAACCCTAGTTAGAGAAAACAATGAAAAGCTTAGCTCAAGCAAGGGGTACAACCAACATGAATCACTCAAGTTAGTTCTCTAAGCAATGGAATTTATACCTCTTTTTCTTCACCACATACAACTTAAGGTTTTATCTAAAAACCCTAATTTCCAAATCCCTAAGGGATGAAACCCTAACCCTAGGGTTTCCTTTCAGTTGAAAGAAATCCCTTTCAACTAAACACAATGACTTGAGGATGATAAGTTTACGTGTCTCACTTGATATTTTTTGATCAAGATATTTTTCAAAATTGAATATAGAAACTCAAGTGTATGCATTCGTCTATAGACCTAATGCCAATTTGGTTTTGCATCATGAAAATTGTGTTTGTAGGATGATAATTGAGAGAGTGGTTAGTATCTTTTGTAGCTCCAAAAATGAGCTTAGGTTAATATTTGAATTGGACGTAAAGCAAGTGTTTATAAAGCTTGGGTGGATTTTTTAAATATAAACAAAATATGCATTAATGGATACAAGTATAACATGGGCACTTTTGTAATTCTTGTAAGTTTTGCAATTGCTTTCCAACGTTTTTCATACTTACTCAACTTGCTAACAAAATGGCCAAAGGCAACTATTGGCAAATACTAACAAATACCATAACTTGCTTACTTGACTTTAAAATTGCTACTTTTAAATCATGAGCAAATGCATCAAAATGTTGAATTTTTTTCAATGTAATGTTTCCAATGCAAAACCCGCAGGGGTGTAAACTGAGTGGCGATAGTGTACTGTTAAGAAATTCCTTGAGATGTCACATGTTCAAAAATTGACTTACCCATGACCCATGCTGATGGGCTATGTAGGTGCACCTAGGGGTATAGTGGTAGTGGATGTGAATTGATCCTGTGTCACACAAGTACGAGCCCCGCCCCAGTGGGTGATTCTCTTGGTCAAAAAATGTTTCCAATGCAAAATATATTTTTTGTCTTTTATAGAGATTTCTCGGAAGTTAATTGTTAGCACTTGAAATTTCTTAGTGTTGCAGGGGTTCATTAACCCCAAATGATCTTGAAATAATTGTAAAAGAGGTTTCTTATCCCTTGTGAGCTATGGTGGAGTTTTTTCAAGTGAGCGTGGTGGAAATAAAACCGTGGGACGATGACCAAGTGCTAAAGTTTAGGGTGTTGAAAAGGACGAGCGAATTGTCGTCAAATATTTTAAGATCTACGATTGAGATAAATTGCACCTCGATAAGATATGAGGAGGATAAGCTTTTGTGTCGACGAGCTAATAAAAAGAGTAGGCGACATATCAACGACCAAGATTAATAACACGCGGATAAAGTGCACCCTAGCTAATTTTAGCCTGAGGGTGCATTGTCCCTAATATCGTCAAGGACATGTTGTAAAATATGATTGACCACGCCTCCTTGGAGAAATTTTTCAAAACCGCCAGGTGCGTCGGGTGCTATCGCTTGGGGGAACTAGGTGGGTTTCTGCCCATAGTTATAACCTAGCATCCTCAGAGTGAAGATGATAACCTATCATCCTCGTCAACCTTGCCCCTAGTTGATACTTGTCAAGTGGGTCCCTTCATTATCGTCACTATATCATCAATAACTTTCAAATAAAAAACCGCCAAGTGTCCTAGTTTCAAATCCTTTAGTCGTTAAAGGGGTAAATGAATCATTTTCAAAACCATTGTTGATTTTTGAAGAAAAGCTTCGGCACCCCAGCTCTTGTGCACTTGACCAGTCAACACATGTGACCAACTGTCCATCGCAACCTCCAAATGATAAACCGTCGGGATATACAACCCCATTCACACCTTGAGTCAAAACTCATAGACCAAAATTATCCCACTTTCCTCAGGACAATAGGCCCCCAACACTCACATGTGGATCCTCCCGAGCCACTTCTGACAGAACCCTCCGACGTGTTCAACTTAGCTTGAAGATCTTGAAAGATTTTTGTCACATCCTCGACCCATTGTTGAACATCCATGTTAACCTTAAAAACTCTTTCAACAATTTTAGAACTGAGGTTTTCTGACACATCCACCAGAGTTTTATCTAAAGCTTGATTCACCTCAACATAGACTGGATGAATGGTATCAATTTCTTGCTCCGATTTTGCTTGAAGCTTAGCAACATGATCCACTCTTCTTTGCATATGTGTTCGGAATTTGGAAACCTACTGCTGGAGTACCTTAATATAAAAAAAAATTACTCATCTTCTCGACTAGTGACAAAGCTTTCAATGAGGTCTGTAGACTGCCCAAAATATTCTTTGTTGTGTGAACTCTCCCTGTTATTTCTTGTGGCTCCACATCATCCATCAAGGCCTCCCATTCCCGGGACACCTTCTCATATGCCTTGGCACAAAGTGCCTCGGCCTTTTGAATCTATCACATATATTTCAAACTTCCTTCATTGATCTTCCAGTACTTTTGCAGGTGTACTAGGGAGAATATTAGCTTCTAAATATGCAATCTTGTGATGAAAGTCCCTAGCAACTTGAAGAAACGAGCTTCAACAACCATTTCAGTTGTGACCACAACTTGTGGAATTTACTGACAGGCAAGCGAAACAACTTCCTATAGTCGCTCCTATATTGTTGCCACTTCTACATTTTCTTTTCTTCGTCTTCCATCTAACTTTGCAATAAAGACACAATGTTATTCGATTGCTTTAGTTGGTCATACACCGCATGCTCCTGTGCTTTAATTTACTCAACTGTCGCCTACTGAATGTTGTGCAATGTAAACATTGGTAGCATAGACATGTCTAACCCAACAATAGAAATATCTTGTATAGTATTGTTTAGATTTGCCATGCCTAAATTCAACGCTTTGGGTATCACTTGGACCTTAAGATACTGTCATGATGTTTGGACTTCACCCGGACAATTAATAGAGGGAACAAATTCTTGTGACTGGGTCGGCTTCTTACTGATCGCGACTCTTATTTCTTTCATAGCTTTACATAGAGTTTAAAGAATGTTTTTGACCCCCTTGAACAACTCAGTATTCTGGTTGTCAATATTATGGTGTGTCTCATCAACAACCTCAACCATTCTATTCACTAATAGGTTATAGTCATCATAAGTTAAACCGTTAGGTGTGGAGTCCCTGACGACCTTTTGTTTCTTCCTGCCATTTTTCGGCAATTCGGTAGCTCTCTGCTTGCCTCCCAAATATGGATATATTGAGGTAGCTCTCAATTCTTCATCACTATCATGGTGAAAGATATCCATATTGTATTCTTATTATGGCCCCCTTGGATGGGTCCCCGATGTACCCTCCTATCGTGGCTCAGTTTCAACAGATAATTGATCATCTACGACAGACTTCTTCCAATCCTCTGGCCAGTCCTGAACTATTGTATCAATTTCTTGCTCTGATAGATGAAAAGCAATAGCTAACCATTGATGTTGGGGATCTTTCCTCGACTAAATATACCGATGATGAACCCCTATGGCAAACTTAATGATATTTCGATATCGCTATACAGTTGCTGCAATAATCCTCGACTGACTCCCAATATGATGCCTTAAGGCATCAACGTGCATATAGAATTCAATGTTATTCTCCTATTGTCACTAATGATTATCATCAAACTACATATTTTGATATTGGGTCCCACGACTCGGGACATTCACTTCCATCCCTTGGTAATTTTTTGGTTTTTCCCATGCGACAAAGGAAATTAAAATAAGTAACCAGAAATATGTAAAAGGTGTATCTCTCTCCTGCGCATTGATAGCGCCATCATATAAATCATTTAGTAGAAATGTCACCCAATTCATCTGAACTCCCGCAACACATTGCTCGGTTGCAACGATTATACTAACAATGCATTGGTTCTCTCTCATCTTCTATAGTAATTTACTCTAAAAAACTTTAGTTGCGAATCTGACACCCTGATTATTAATAGCGGTTATATCAAAGCTACTCTTATCTTGTCTAATACTATACTTCTCCTTCATCTGAGCCACAATGCTTTAGTCCTGCTCCTTGCTAGCAAAGAATGGTGTTGGATTAACTCCTTCATTGGGTAACCCTGCGATAGCAGCTATGAGGCCAACATCAACAAAAATATGGGTATCCAACCACAGACACCCCCCCCTTGAAAACAAATTAGTAGGTGCTTCACGCATGTATTAACTTCAACAGTTCGACCAAAATGGGGCATATACAAAATGATAGAATTCCCAACTTCTCTAACCCATGAACCTAGTCCATTGTACCGAATGAATAGTCTCGCCTTCCACTAGTTGCACCATTGTCAAATACTTCAACATGTGAAGTTTGGGGAACTTCCTCAAATCATGGTCATAGAACAACAATTTCTTTAAATTGGCCATGATGTCCGCCATCACATCAAATCCTTTTAGGATGGTAGGATTTAACAGTGGATACATGTTGGCTCACTTCGACCAACCTAGGTTCATTCCTCCCAACTCGACCAACAAAACCCAAGACACCGACCCGACAGGGATTAACCCCGTTAGCAACACCTGCGATGCAAGTGAAGTCTCGCCCAAGATACCTATAGGAGCTGCAAGAACTAGGTTTCCACAGTGGTAAAGGGGATCTTTCTATGCAAAGAATAAATCCGACATATGAACCATCATACAAAACCCTCGACATGCAACTAAGATAACAACATACTAACTCATTAAAGCATTTGTCATTTCATTTACTTATGTAGAAAGAAACATACTGTCATCAGTCGCAGGAAGACACAAGACATCACACAATATTAGCATACACCATTTAACACAAGAATTTTAACGTGGAAACCCATACGGGAGAAAACCACAAAAACACTCTTCATTTGGCATGAGACGTGTCTTGAATGCTTTGGTTTGAGCACACAACTTGTAAACATCTCTTCATAACCCCATTACATTACATCCACGCACACAACTTGTTGATCAACAATACATTACATTCATGGCTCTTATTTATCTATTTTAATACATTAAATAATACTACAGACTTACCACAAATATACTTTGACCAACTCTATCTTATATTGCAACCAAAAACACAACCCACTATCACCAAAAAACTAACCTCCAAAAATCCCAAACCTTTACATTTTATAGGAACTATTGTCTGCATTTGAATTCCCCACGCACACCACCCATAAGTGGACAACCATTTTAAATAACTCACCAAATACATTTATTATTTCCCCAAAAACTTCCATAATTGTCAGAACTGACCATTTCCATACCTACTTCGTCGCATCCCCGTTCACAATGCGATCGATTTTCCAACTTAGAACCAAAACTTAGTCAACTTAGTTAGGGACAACATGCCCCCAACACTCACATGTGTCTCATCCCGAGCCACTTCATACATAAAACTTTGTCATGTTCATCTTAGCTTGAAAATATTGGAATATTTTCATCACATCCTCGATCTGTCATCGAACATCTTTCTTGACTTTAACAATTCGTTCCAAAAATTCTGAACTAAGATTTTTTGAATTGTCCACCACTGTTGTTTTGACATCTTGTCGAACTTGAACTTGTACCGGGTGAATGGTCATTGTGATCTTCTCTATTTCATCCTGAAGCTCTGCAACATGACTGGTTCTTCGTTTCTACTGCATCCGGAGTTTAGTGACCTGCTACTGCAATATTTTGACCTCAACAACCTTACCCATCTTCTTGACTAAGGATAGTGTTTTCAAAGAATTCCTTAAACCGAGCCGACTGGAATTTTCATCATAATTTTTTATGTTATCTCTTGCATCTCGACGTCATCCATCAAGGCCTCCCAGGAATGGGTCACCTTCTCATATTCCTTAGCACAAAGTGTCTTGACCTCCAAAATCTCTCATATCTCTTCTTTTGTACCCTTTGTCTCTCTTTTAGTACTTCAGGAGGTGTACGAGGAATAAAATTAGCCTCTAATTGCACAATCCTCTATCAAAAGTCAGTAGCAACATACCCTAACTTAAAAACCCAAGACTCAGAAACCATGTCAGGTGTGACCTTGACCTCTTGAATATCTTGAAAGGATAGAGAAACAACTTGCTTGAGTCACTTCCTGTCCTAGTTCAAGTTTTGTGTATGCTTCTCTCTATATTTCAATTGACTTTGGATCGAAGACACAGTGCTCCTTGATTGCTTCAGCTGATCATATTCCATGTGCTCCAGTGCTTTGATTTCTTCTACTGCATCCTGTTATATGTTGTGCGATAAAAACATGGGTAGCATGGAAAGGTCTACCCCGACATAGGAAATATCCCAGATCATGTTGTTAAGCTTTGATTTACCCAATTCAAGTGCTTTAGAAAGCACCTTAACCTTACAATGTTGTCAATATGTTTGCACCTCAGTTGTACGATCATTAGAAGGAACAACTTCCAGTGACTACGCCATGGGCCGACTGACCGCAACCTTGACTTCCTTCACCACACTACAAAGAGTCAATGACTCCCTCAAAAATCTATTTATGCCAACTGTCAATCATCTAGTGTGTTTCATCAGCATCCTCAGCCATTATGTCTGATAATAAATTATAATCATCGTTAGTGAGCTCGACAAGAGTAGAATCCCTGATGACCTTCTTCTTCTTTTGGCGCTTTTTGGCTATGTCAACAACTTTCCTATTCTTCTCCACACCCAGATCTTTTAGTGTTGCACTCAAATCTGCATCATTGTTGCAGTGCAAGCTATGTGGGTTATCTTATTCTCGTGGCCCCCCTGGTTGGGTCCTTAATGTTCCCTCTTGCCGTGATTCAGTTTCAAAAAACAATAAATCATCTACGACATGTTGCTTCCAATCCCAAACTATGACATCAATTTCCTTGTCTGATAGCCAAAACACAGTGGTTAACCACTGATGTTGTGGATCTCACCATGGATGGAGATACAAATGGTGAGCCCCTACAATAAACTTAATAATATTCCTATACCACTGGACAGACGCTTCAACAATCCTCGATTGACTTGCAATGTGATTCCTTAGTGCATCATCATGCATGTAAAACTCAATGTTGTTCTCTTACTGTTGCCGCCAATTCTTCTCTTCAAAGCATAGATTTTGATACCGTACCCCACGAAATGGGACATTCATTTCCATCCCTTGGTAATTGGGTTATTTGACCCATGCGACAAAAGAAATTAACATCAACAACCAAAAATAAGTGAAAGGGTTAGCTCGCTCCTGTGCATCTATAGTGTCGACCAACGATTCATTTGGTAGGAATGTTGCCCAATTAATTTGAACCCATGCAACACATTGCTCTTTTGTAGCGATGGTACCAACAATACAATGGTTCGATTGCATCCTCTGTAATAACTTACTGGAAACACCTTGGCTACAAATCTAACACCTTGATCATTAATAGAAGCAATATAAAATCCTCATGTATCCTGCGTAAGATGGTACTTTTCTTTCATTTGAGCGACAATGAGTGTATCCTGCTCCTTGCCAGCAAAGAATGAAATTGGATCAATTCCCTCCTTGGGTAATGTTGTGATAGAAACAATAAAGTTGACATCAACAAAAATGCGGCTATCCAACCACATATATCCCCCATGGAAATAGATCAACAATTGCTTCATGCACGTGTTAACCTAGGCAGTGCGACCGAAATGGGGCATGTATAACACCAACATAATGCCCAACTTCTCCAAACCACGATCCCCGTCCATGGGAACCAACTGAATGCCTTCCACCAACTACACTAATGTCATACACTTTGACATCTGTAGTTAAGGGAATTTCTTCAAGTCATGATCATAAAACGCCAACCTCTTCAAATTAGCCATGATATCCGTCGTCACATGGACACCTCATGGGATGACTAGCTCTACCAATGGAAGTTTGGCATTGTTGCGAAATATAACCCAATAGAATAGTTATTGAACCAGACCCTAAAGCTTCAGTGTCATGCATAGCTTTGAATCTCTTCTCAGGGGAACTGCTTGACCAGTCGTTCGTTTCTTTCTTGGAGGGTTTACAGGAGCTAGTCACGAGACAACCTTTGGTGCCTCCTCGAAAATGGTATTGCAAGCGGGAACTATACAACAAAACCTCTAATAGTGCTGAAACTTGACACATGAATATCCATGGCAGAAAGCTTCAGACATAGACGAGTTGCAGACAACTATTTTGCTCAAGACACTTCACTCTTCGACACAATGAAGCAACTAACTCTCATTTGGAGGTGAAATAGATCTACACATGGAACAACTCGATCTAGTCACGTGGATAGTTATTATGACCTGATCTTTCGTAAATTAGAAAAGGTGGCAGCTAATCCCTTTGCGCACTAAAATATTTTCATCCATTTATGACACAACGCCATTAAAGCTATTATTCCACTTACAATAAAAATAGTTATTACCATGCATTAAATGTGAATTTGACAGAAAAAACATACTGTCAAATTTTCCACCGCAACACAAAACTAGCTGTGACACAAATTTAACTTGAACTTGCGACACACAATATACAAGACTTCAATAGCTAATTTCAAATCTTATATACAAGACCTCAACAAGGAAGATGTTTTTCTTTAATCTACAACTTCAGTCATTACAAATTCAGTTGAGCGAAGTACGACTATCCCAATAAGGTTTTAATTGACTTATATTTACTAACCTGTCGAGGGGTGTACTATCTAACCTTTGCAACTGAACCGTGCCCCCATTTGTAACATAATTGACAACATATGGCCGTAACCAATGTGTATGGAGCTTACCAGGATGTTTTAAAAATTTACTGTTGTAGAGAAGAACAAAGTCGCTAGGATGGAATTGCTAGAACTTAATGTGTCGATCATGCTAAGAGTTTTGTCGCTATTTATCTACTCGTTGGTGATATCCTGCAATAAAGAAATATTCTTCCAATTGTAGCAACTGAGACAATCTTTCCTCAATGACACCCACATCTGTCATCTTAGTAATTGCAACTATTCTTAAGTTGGGTACAACATATTCCATTGGCATGATAGCCTCATGTCCATAAACTAATCTAAATGGAGTTTGTATGGTAAGTTTCTTACATGTCGTGCAATAATCCCATAATACCGTAGGTATTTTGCGATCCCAGTCATCACAATTCACATTACATATCTTGGTTAGTGAATGCTCCAAAATTTTGTTAAAAACTTCAACAACTCCATTTGCTTGTGGATGATATGGCATTGTCTTCCTATCCTAGATATGAAATTATTCATTCATTTCCTAAATCACTTTATTAACAAAGTGCGTACCCTAATCTCTCACTAGAATCTTTGGACAACCAAATTTGGTTACCACATGATCGAACAAAAACCTGGTAGCAATCGATGCAGTACAGTCTCTGACTGGTGCTACTTCATCCCATATGGTTAAATAATATGTCGTAATAATTATATACCATGCACATGTCCTTCTTCTTGGTGTATTAATGGGACCCAAAGAATCAGCATCCCACTTATCAAATGCCTACAATGTTATCTGTGGTACCAATGGCATTTTAACTCGTCGAGATGGTTTCCATGTGCTTTGGAAAATATCACAACTATGACATTAATCGAGCGTAATATGTATCTGAATGAAGGATAGGCCACCATAAACCCAACCTGTAATATTTTTTGTGCCATCACTTTCCCTACATAGTGCCCCCCTGCCATGCCGACATGAGCTTCAACTAACACCATCGGTCGCTCATGTTTCAAGACATGACGATGCAGTATCTCATCTGGTACCAACTTATATAATTGTTCAGCTATAAGCTGGAAATCTATAGATTTTACCACCAATTGTTTATTCTACGCTATGCTAAATCCTTCTAGTGCACTTCCCATAGTCAAGAAATGTATAATATCTTCATAATAATCATCAACCAGTTTTACTGCGAATAGTTGTGCGTCAGGAAGACTATCATATAGACTAGTCAGTTCTTCTTGGTTTCTAACCTTGAGAGATGGCCGGGACCTGCATTCAACCTACCTAGTTTCTTAACAATCTCAAAATAGAATTTTTGGAAGAGAAGGAGCCATCGACATATCTTCCCCCCCAACATTGGCTTATTGACCAGGTATTTTAAAGTAGAATGATCCGTAAACATATTAAAGTGACCACCCAAAAACTAATGTCAAATTTTTTGGAGTGCATATACCATGGCAAGTTCCTCTCGCTTTTTCATTGTATAATTTTTCTCTACAGTCGACAACTTTCTACTAGCAAATGTGATAGGGTGATTGAAAGATCCCTCACCTGATTATGAAAGTGCGACTCCTAGTTTGACAGATGATGCATCGACATGCACATGAAATTCTTTCCTCCAATCATGAAATACTAAAATAGGCATTGAGACCATTTTCTATTTAAGGACATCAATACTCTCTTGACATTCTTCATTCTAATGAAATTTGACATCTTTCTTCAACAACTTTTCCATTGTAGCAGTGATCTATGCATACCCTCTGATAAAAAAATTGTAATAACTAGTATGACCCATTGTGGGCCTCAACTGTTTAACCGACGATAGTGGTGGTAGGTCGGCAATGATTGCAATATTAGTAGGGTCCATCAACATTCCTTCTCTACATAGAACATGACCCAACAAAATACCAAAAAGAGCACAAAAAATACACTTTTTCAAATTTAAAGAAATATGAAATTGTCTACACCTTTCAAGCATCATCTAAAGACTCTGAATATGGTCCTTGTCAACCCATATACTATCCAGCCATCAAAGTAGACTTCTAGGAATTTATGAATAAAATATTAAAAGCATCTACCACTATCCTAGAAAAAATAGCAGGTGCATTCTTAAGTCCAAATGGCATTACCATCTACTGGAAAAAACCCCATTCTGTCGCAAAGGTGGTATTGTGTCTATCCTCTTCTACAATATTTATTTGATGGTATCCAACAAATCCATCAGTAAAACAATATATCTCTTTTCCCCCTATGCTCTCCAAGACCTCATCTATAAAAGGTGTAGGAAAAGGATCATGTAGGAAAGCATCATTTAATTTCCTTAGGTTGACACAGATGCAGACTTCGCCAATTTTCTTATCCCATGCCACCATTGGGATTATCCACTCTGATTCTTCGACAAGTTCAATTATCCCTTCATCCAGCATTCTGTCTAAATCTGCCTTAGCCTTCTCTTTATATCATGGGTTCAATCTATAGGGTTGTTGCTTGAATGGATTTGCATTTGATGGGAATATTCTTTTCACCCAGATCTCCAACAATTCCCTTCATCTCTGTAAACTTGGTTGGAAATAGATCTTGGAATTCCTTTAATAAATGAGTGATTTTATTGATAGTCTCATCATCCCAGTAATCACCAATATTTTTAAACTTCGGATTCTCAGGGGACCCAATGTTCACTTACTTCATTTTCAAGGGCTTCAAAAACTTTTCAGATGATAGACTCGTTTCCTTCAATGCTCGACTACCTTCAGACTCAGGGATGTGAATATTTCCGGGGTCATCATCTTCAGATTCCCTAGATATATTATAACACTCCATCAGGCTTTGGATTGTCACATTCCATTGTGGTACACTTTACACTGGAACATAAACGTCCTCAAAAATCTTGGTCTCGATAACTTGAAGGCAACAGCAATCGACGAAATTTCATCCGTAAAACTAAAAGTATGTTTGAATCTATTAGCCAATTCATCCCATTATGCATTCCCTTGTCATAGTTCGACCAATGTATACCAATTTCTTGGTATCGTGTTCAAAGTGTGTAATAAGTGTACCCATTTCTGTCTAGGAACCAACCTCCATGTCGCATAACAGTTTTTAAGGTGGTCAACTAGACTCGTCAAACCAATATACTTATGACTAACATACGAAATATTCTCACCAAACCGGATCTCTAAGAGCCTTCAACATTGAGGCCATTCCGAAATGGATTGTTTATGAACAACCCACCATCTTGTTGCCATTGCTTTCAGGGCCAAATCAAAAGCTAGCAGTTGCTGAGCCTGTTCTAATACCTTATCTTCAAATTCTGTCATAAAGATGTCCAAATTAGGTAATCCTTCATAAGTCGGTAGATCACATACCTAAGTACCCACCCATCATAAGGATTTTGTGATTCTTGCACATTTTCTCATTGAAACTTCATGTAGACAGTTCCACCAATTTTTCAATGCTTCCCCTCAATCTAATGAACATGAACTAACACTTCGTCCACTCAATTTACCCTCACTTGTAGGATTTATATAGTCATCCATCATAGAAGATATATTGTAGATAGTATCTAAATTCCCTTCATGATACTTACCTCTTACTGGTTCAACATATCCTTGGCCTTCCAAAGGGTCAATTGGCATGAATACCTGCATTTTTTAGTCTTCAAATGATGAGGTCCTCTTTTTGAAATTAATGATAGTATGGTTCTTAATAGACCAATCGATCCTGAGGAATTCTAGATGAGAGTTTGTATCATCAATGATCTTTGTAACCTCAAAATATGCATAGGTTCGGATCCCTTCCAACTACAGGAATCCGTGGTAGCTGACCGATAGGAAGATCCTCCAACTGGTTAGACAACCTCATTTGAAAAAGTGACCATACTAACTTGGGTTTTCCCATACTCTCCCACGTCTACTTAGTCAAAATGTTGACATCTGGCCTCAAGTCAAGAATAATAAAATCCATATCATAATCACCTATTTGAGTATTCATGCGTAATTCTCAACCAGTCTTCATTCTTTTATGAATATGGTTGACATTATTTTCTTTCCAAAGACCTCTCTTAGGTTCTTCAATTAGAGATAATAGCTTTGCCAGAGCATCTTCATTTTTAATAAGTGATAAACAACTTTTCAAGGAATTCTTGAAAATACTTACTTGATCTGTCGACTTCTTTGGAATTGACTGGTGGAAACTTGGTGGCATGTCGATGACTGGAACTTCATCAAACACCGGAGGAAAAACATATGTTGACGCACAGTTTCTGTCCACAAATTCGTTTCATGCATTGAAGAAGAATCCTTTCTCTTTTTTATCATCAAAGGGAACTTTATTTTGTGTTGTGGGTCATATTCTTATATTTTTCCATGGTTCACCTTGATCATCTCCAGTCGGAAAACCTCCCCTTATTAGAACAACAATGGTAAGTTCACGTGGTTCAACCAAAATCTTCTAAACATCCTGATTCATATTTGGAAGTTGGCTCTGATTCCCAGTGACCTTGGCTTGCTACTTATCAATAATTCATGGACATTCCTTGATAGTATGATCCGATGCTTTACAATACAAACATGTTGATGTAGGATTTGTATAGTCTCTCGCATAGTGCCTCGGTTGTCCACAATTATAGCAAATAATTTGGCCTCTCCCTCAACCAAATACTCCTACTCTACCTCAATCTCTAAAATTACCACCCCCTGGGTTGAGTTAACTACGCATGTGATCTATCAACTTGAATTTGCTCATTATTCTTCATTAAATAGGTATCTATTATCTTTTCCTGCAACAACTGGTATGCTCTACAGTCCTTTTCATCATGGCCCACAGACCGAAAGAACTTACAATAAATACTTAAAGGTTTACTTACTATCTTATGTAAATACAAACATTCTTCTGAATAATGTCCTCTTGTTTGATAGATTCGACACCATGGCATCCCTTGTGAATTCGATGGATTTGGCGCACCAGAATCAAGATAGTCCAGAAAGGATGGGCACATATCCTTATGATGACCTTTAGTTTTACATCTTGTGCACCAGACATCTTCAATAATATCCTTCCCATTCTTGATATCTTGGATCTGCAGTGAAAGATTATCCAGTTGCGACTAGATTTGTGCCATTCCCACATCAGTTTCTCAGACTGGTGATGCTTCTAATTTCATTGCAATTTTCAAAGCTTCTATTTGGGATACTGTCTTCTACTGCATTTGGGGAAAGTGAATATGGGGTAGTAACACAACAATAAACCAATCTTTATGTTGAACGTTAGATATTTGAAAACTTACCTTAGCCATTAGGGTTTTGAATCTCTGGTCCAAATCCCAGACAGTTTCACCCGATGACTACTTGATTTCCTTCAACTCTGTAATATACTGTGTTTTAGATTTAGGCTTATTGAATTCATCTAGAAACCAAATTTGAATCTGATATAAGGAATTCTGAGGGGTTCCCACAGGAACCACATAAAACTTTATATACCAATCTAGAGCACGACCCCTAAAGGTTGTGATCATCTGAACCATTTTTACTACGCCATCCTGGACCTGTTGCACAGTGCAGACAGTTTCACACAAAAACTAGTGTTGCTCATGTTCTTCGAACTCATTTCCATTGAATATAAGCAACTTCATGTTGTCCCCGACCATCCTATGCCTTTAGGGTACTGACGAGCCCTAATTAGATGGACCACTAGTAAGAATGTTTTGATTATCTTGACTATTATTATTAATCTGATTCGACAAAAATCACTTTGAAACACTTTTAGGTCTTACCTATGATACTAGATATGTACGCGGAGTCATAGGTATGTCGTAGCCTTGGGTCTGGTATGGCTCTGACACGTCTTCCTTGTCTTCATAAATAAGCAGATATTGCCCGTTTTCATCACAAGACTCCTCTTCGAGCTGTGGAACCAATTCATAGTCCCCTCTTCTAATCGCACTGCAACTCTCTCTCTTTTTCGTAGTCCTTATCCTCTTTCTCAATCATAATCTTCTTCCACTCCTTAGGTGGCCACCCTCTTCATCAGTCTCACTATCAACTTGGAACATTTCATCTCACTCTTCCCATATTCTCCATACCTTCTTCCTGACACTACCCATGTTCTCCATGCACAATGATTTACTCGTTAGACTCCATCTACATTATTCTTTTTTCACATACCATCATTTTAATCCACAATTTTAAATATTTTAGGTGTCTTCCTCTAGGACCTTGGAAAAATTCTCCATCAGTTTCACGATATGACTTAATAGTATCCACAATGATCTCAGTAATATACGCTTCAAGAATGTTGTCGACCTAGAAATCAATAACATTGGAGATGGTATTATGAACACCCTCCAACTGTCGGATCAATTGAGGAGTCCAACCCCTGGGTTCTCCTCCTTGAATTTTTTTATTCTAACATGCTAGTCATGCTAACGATTCATACAACATAACATGGAACTCACTAAATAAAATATCATGGATATTTGAGTAAACATGCCTTTCTGACGATTTCCCTAGAGCCAGTCATGACCCTTTGATTTATTCTTGTGAAAAATCTTGAGCCTTTTTTATTATTATCCAATACTAAATCTCGGGCTTTGTTAGGTGAAAAAACATTTCCCCTTCAGAATGATCCTGGTATCGACAACATAACCATATGTTGGATAACTTAAACTAACCCAGGTTCACTCCTTCCAACCCGACCTACAAAACCCAAGGCACCGACCCGACATGGCTTAACCCCGTCAGCAAGACTTACGACGCAAGTGAAGTCTCACCCGAGATACCTATACAAGTTGTAGGAACCATGTTTCTGTAGTGGTAAACAAGATCTTTCTATGCAAATAATTGACAGAAAAACCAACAGAGTCGATAGATGAACCATCATACAAAACCATCGACATGCAACTAAGATAACAACATATTAACTCATTAAAGCATTTGTCGTTTCATTTACTTATGCAGAAAGAAACATATTATCATCAGTTGCAACAAGACACAAGACATCACACAATATTAGCATACACCATTCAACACATGAATCTTAATGTGGAAACCCATACGAAAGAAAACCAAAAAAGTGCTCTTCGTTTCACAAGAGTCGTGTCTTAAACGATTTGGTTTGCACACATAACCTGTAGACATATCTTCATAACCCTAGTAAATTACATCCACACACACAGCTTGTAGATCAACAATACATTACATTCATGACTCTTAATTATCTTTCTTAGTACAGTAAACAATATTATAGACTTACCACAACTATACTTGGACCAATTCTATTTTATGTGTTGACCAAAAATAGAACCCATGATCACCAAAAAGCTAACCTCCAAAAAGCCCAACCCTTTACATTTTATAGGATCTATTGGCCGCATTTACATTCCCCATGCCCACTACCCGTAAGTGGACAACCATTCTAATTAACTCACTGAATATATTTATTATTTCACAAAAACTACCACAATCGTTGGAGCCGACCATTTCCGCTCCGTTGTAGCCCTATCCACACCGCAACTGGTTTTCTAACTTAGAACTAAAAATTAGTCAACTTACCTAGGGAAAACAATACTTGGTATTATTCCTAATGTTTATAGGTGGATCATCATCCTTCCAGGGTGGAATATGTCTTGACAGTATAGTTGATAATCTAGATCCAGACATTTCAACATCATGGGCATCTTTAAATCTCTACTCTATAGGAACTACCCGACCAACCATTTGTTTCTTCCTCGATGGATTCATAGGGTCCAACCGCGACATAACCTTTAGTGCTTCCTTGACAATAAATATAGCAGGTGAGATTTCTATAGTAGAGCCTCGAACAATGCTAGAGATTGACACAAGGATCTCCATAGCAAAAACTTACAACACATAATAGCTAGCTGCAGATGACTATCTTACTCAATATACTTTCACACTCAACACAATGAGACAGATGAATCCATTTTGGATGTTGAAATAGATCTACACATGTGGAAAATCATTCCGATCACGTGGGTAGTTATTATGACTTGATCTTTAGCAATAATTAGAAAAGGTGGTGGCCAATCCATTCACATGCTGAAATCTTTTCAGACATTTATGACAAGGTGCCATTAAAGCCACCACTATGATTGCAATAAAAGAAACTACTTATCACGCATTAATTTCAGACTTGGAAAAAAATTATGCTACCAAATCCCAATGTGACCCAAAACTAAATTCAACATATATATAACTTTGAATGTGATACCCAAACTATGGTAAGTATACAAGACTTCGATATACAATTTTTTTTCAACAAACTCAGTCGAGAAACATATGGCTATCCCGATAAGGTTTTAGCCGACTGCCATTTACTAAACCGTTGAGGGGTGTACCATATAGATTTTGTAACTAAACTGCACCCCCATCTGTAATATAATTGACAATATATGGTCCTAGCCAGTGTGTACAAAAGTTACCAAAATTCTTTAAAAACTTGTTGTCATAAAGAAGAACAAGGTCACCAAGTTGGAATTGTTTGATATTAATATGTCGATCATGTCAAGCCTTCTGTCGTTCCTTCTTGACTCGTTGGTGATAGCATGCAAGGAAGTTACGTTCTTCCAACTATAGTTACTATTATAATATTTCTTCAATTGCACCAACATCTGTCATCTCAATAATTGCAAATATTCTTAAGCTACGTACAATATATTCCATAGGCATGACAACCTCATGTCCATAAACCAATCGAAATGGAGTTTTTCCTGTAAGTTTCTTACATGTTGTGCGATAATCTCATAAAACTATAGGTATTTTGTGATCCTAGCCGTCACGATTCACATTGCAAACCTCAATAAGTGCATGCTCTAAAATCTTATTAAAAGCTACAACGATTCCTTTTACCTGCGAGTGATATGGCTTTGTCTTCCTGTGATAGATCTGGAATTCTTCAGTCCCCTTTTCAATCATTTTATTAACAAAGTGCGTACCCTGGTCGCTTACTAAGATTCTTGGGAAAGAAAACCTAGCTACCACATGATCGAACAAAAACTTGGCAGTAGTCGCGACAGTACAATCCTTAACTAATGCGCATTCAACCCATCTGGTTAAATAAATTGTCGAAGTGATTGTATACCGAGCACTTTTACATATTCTTGGTAGGTTAATAGGGCCCACAAAATCGAAAACCCACTTATCAAATGCCTGTAAATTTATCTGTGGTATTAATGGCATTTCATCCCTTCAGGATGGCTTCCTTGTGCGTTGGAAAATGTCACAAATCCGACAATGGTCAAGTGCATCTGAATGGAGTGTAGGCCACCAAAACCCTGCCTGTAAAATTTTCCCGTGGCATCGCTTTTCATGCATATTGATCCCCTACCACTTCGGCATGAGCTTCAACTAATATCATCGGTTGCTCATGTTCCAATACATAGCAACATAGTATCTCACCTGGTCTCATCTTATACAATTGTCTAGCTATAAGCTGAAAGTCTGCAAATTTTACAACTAATTGTTTCTTCTATGTTGTATTGAATCTTTCTGGTGCTCTTCCCATGGTCAATAAGTGCACAATGTCTTTCGTAATAACCATCGACCAATTTTACTACAAATAGTTGCGCATCTAGAATATTATCATCTAAACTGGGGGGTTCTTCCCCGCTTTCTATCTTGGAGAGATGGTTGGGGCTTGCATAGTCTTACAGGTTTGAAACAATTTCAAAGTCAAATTATTCGAAGAGGAGGAACCATCGACAGATCTTCCCCCCCAATACTAGCTTATTAACTAGGTATTTAATGCATAATGATTTGTAAACATTAAAATGACCACCCAGTAAATAGTGTAAAATCTTTTGGAGTGCATATACCATAGAAAGCCCCTCTCGTTCTGTTGTGGTATAATTTCTTTATGTGGTCGATAACTTCCTACTAGAAAATGAAATTGGGTGATTGATAGATCCCTCAACTGGTTGTGCAAGTACGAATCCTAATGCAATAGATGATGCATTGACGATGATGATGATGCATTCATGATGCAATCTATGGTGATGATGTATACTTGTTGACACTACATGATGATGATGATAATACATTCCTATACACTATGATGATGATGATGCACATATGATGATCAGTAAAACTAGATTAGTGACTGTGTATGATGAAGTGTACAATGATGTACATGAACAGTGTATGGGAAGATTTCTTGTTGTGTTGGGATGATGAGATTCTTAAGCTAGTTGTTTGAGCAGATCCTTGCAAGAAGACTTGGCATGAGTATATGTTGATTGAGTGGAAAAAGTATCTCTTGTATGAGCATATTTCTTGATGACAAGTGGCATGAAAGTAGTGAACATGTTGATTGACAGGTTGATGAGCAAAGGTCAATGAGAAGAAGTGATTGTGTGGTAGATTGACATCAAGCTTGCAAGCTGAGTCTTGCACTTTGAGGATTTGACTCCTCAACCCTTTCTTAGTTGGAGCTAAGAAAACCAGGTTGGGTCCTGTCATAAGAGTTAGTGCTGATTGTAATTACGAATATTGAAGTATTCCATTGCAAATTAATAAAGCTTACCTTACATGTATTGTTGTGTCTCTCTTTGATGTAATTATTGTGCTTGACTCATGGTTGATTTGGCTGATGAATATGATGGTGTAATTAACAACATAATGCTTGATAAAATCGGATTGATTAATTGAAGGTTTAAAAGGGTTTAAATTGCTCACACATTGATTCACTCCCCCTCTCAATGTGCCCATTGTGTCCAACAACAAGCACCCCAAAAGACTCAAAATTAAATTGAGAGGACCATAATGGAGTTGTTGGAATTGGGGATGATCAGACCCAGTATCGTTCCTTTTGCTTCATTGGTATTTTTAGTGAAGAACAAAGACGGGACCTTGAGGATGTGCATAGACTATGGAGATTTGAATAAAAGAACCATTAAGAACCAGTACCCCATCCCAAGGATTGATGAGTTAATGGATGAGATACATGGGGCCAATTTTTTCTCCAAGATTGACCTTCGTTTTGGATATCATCAAATCCGAATGAGAGAATAAGACATATCGAAAACAACTTTTCGTTGTCAATATGGCCATTTTGATTTCATAGTCATTCCCTTTGGCTGGACTAATGCACCTACAAAAATTCAATCTTGCATGAACATGGTATTTAGGGAGCAACCACGTAAATATGTGTTGCTATTTTTTGATGATATTCCAGTTGATGGTAAAAAATGGAAATAAAATCTACAACATTTAGAAGTTGTACTAGCTATTCTTACAGCCCATTCCTTGTATGCAAATTTGTCCAAATGTTAGTTTGGAATGACTGAGTTGTTATATCTTGGCCATGTGATTGGACAAGAGGGAGTGAAGGTCCACATGGAAAATTGTTAGGATTATTGTTAATCCTCTCTTTGACCACATTAGTCTATTTGTTTATTTGCATAGCTTAGGAGGTCTTCATCACTTCACCAGTGAATGGGGGACACGTCTACTAGACATCCACCACTTATTGCGCCTATCTGCATGCATTTTGGTGCTCCAGGGATCAATCCCTATAATTTAGGAACCCACTCAGAGTGTCACCAACAATTGACTCCAGTAGGTATTCAGTCATGTCCAATTGTGCTCTGATCCCCATCAATTAAATCACTTCCAGTGTCCCTAGCACCAGTTTGCATGATTCAAGGGAATATAGGCACCTTTGTTCACCTACCCTCTTCAGTTAACTGGTTGTGAGCCTTTGTTAACTTACCCTCTTCAGTTAACTGGTTATTAACTATTTTAGTGATCTGGAGTTACACTAGTTAGCTATAGAGGTGATTTTCCCACACTAAGTTAGCTCCTAAGTCAGTCTAGGTTGGTAGATCCAATTGCCTCTTCAGGTATTCAAATTATTCCTTGATGATTGTATTATATATTCACCCATAAGGTGAATATTATTGTTATGGAAGATTTATCATATTGTTCTTCAACTCATTGTGTAATAGCAATTATTATTCTCTATATTTTCTTGTGCAATCTATGTGAAGACTATTTTTGTCCCAAGATCTTCCTGTCAGAATCTAATATGGTAGCAGATCCTAGTTAGGATATTTGAATCTCCCTCAGATACTTCCACTTATGCACCAAAATCAGTTGGGTTCCACATAATTCCTGGAATAATTGCATTTCTCCGTCTAGATTCTGTCCAGAGAAGTCTATCCAGGTGTGATGCAGCCAGAAAATGTGCTCATTGTAGAAGTAGAGGTTGATTTGTCTAACAAAAATTTTCTTTCTATTTTTGTGCAAGTATTCAGTTCTCTCACCAGTAGCGCAGCAGTAAAGCATGGATCTATCTAATATAGTAACCTTGACTTCCATCAATTATCATGAATGGAAAGCCAAGACTGAGATACTATTGTGCAACAAAGGTCTCTACAGAGTTACTATGGCCTTAGAAATCGAGCCTAATGCAGTCGTTGAGAAAGAAAAGTGGCATAACAGGAAGGATGAAGCTTATGGATTTATTTCTCTCTCTCTCTCTCTGTCTCTGAAACTTTTTTTCCATCTTGATGGATTAACAAGCCCTAACGAAGTGTGGATCAAACTTGATTCCCTCTTCGAAAAGCAATATGAAATTAGAGGATATCAATTGGAGAATGGGTTAATCTCATTGAGACCAAGTGAATTCGAAACCATTGAGGAATTCATCACCAAGTTTAAGTCACTATTGTGTTTGCTCAAGCAGTGTGGGATTGATAAGAAAGCATAGAAATTAATATTCTCCATCCTATCGAATTTGGGTCTGAAATACTCAGTTTTTGTGTCAATATTCCATTCTACTAAGCTTGCAGTTTGAAATTGGAGGATGCCATCCCTGGATGCATTCATAGATTCTCTCACTCAAGAGAAGGTCAAGCTTATTCAAATGGGGACTCTCAAAACCTCAAAGGATCATGCACTTGCAGCTCTTGAAAGCAAGAATTTCAAGTCCCAAGGAAAGCAAAAAGTGAAGGAGAATAATCCAAAGTCAGACTTTGAAGATGAAGGTTCTTACTATACTGATGAAGGCTCAAATTCCAAGAAGAAGGGAAACAAGAAAGGAAGATCAAAGTGTACCTATTGCAGCAAACCTTCTCACAATGAAATTTAAAAAAAAAAAAAATATGGACATCATGACTCAATTTCTCGAAAGGAACAACATTGATGTACCAGATTTTGGAAGAAAAGAAGGAAGGGAAAATTTTGTTGATCCCTATGGGCACTGTCTCACTATGCAATTCAAAGGTAATGATTGTCATGCTTTGGTTGCCATAATTACATATTTTCCTAATATATATGATTTTGATACTCATTCTGATATATCATAATCAGAAATCTCCTTTCCTCCATTGGAAAATATACCCATCAGTCTCCCAGAGCCATCTCCTCTCAACACTAGTTTTTTATCACTAGAGTCTGACTTTCCTTCATCAAACTAATTCAAAATACATTCAGATTATTATTTCTATAATTTAGATTATTATTTTCAGGATCATATGCAAGTTATGACACCCCTATACCATCCATTTTATGCTAAAAAACCCTACAACTCCCAAATTCTTCAATTGGTAAACTAGACAATTTCATGTTTTCTTATATTGTATCACTAGTGAAAGTTGTTATCATGTCTTTGTTTTCTGTCATTGATTGGTTTTCCATATCATTGGCTATATGTGGGTTGTTGTTACATACATTTGGATCTGATATAACCTTTATTAGGTCGAATTTTATATCCATATACTCACCAGATTTTCCCAGTTGTCAATGTAGACTAGTTGCACGCAGTTTTCCTACTGCGACTCAACCGAATTTTGGAGCCACTATACCTTGGTTGTTTGATTCTCCATATGAATTAATTTCTGATATTTTAGAGCCTCATAAGCTCTATTACATGATTATAAAGGTTTCACATCAGTTTGGAAAGAAGGTCCATGACTGGGTTCACCATTATGCAGCTACACTAGAAATTGAGCCTATTGATTTCATTGATATTCTTTGGTTAGGAGATGATTGCACAGATCTCTTCTCAATCTCTAATTTTATGTTAAAATCTGATATTTTATGTTGTCACATACAGAAACATTCATATGATTCTCCTTCATCACCAAAATATGAGCTTCAAGGGGTTTCTCCTCATGCTTTTTGTTTACACAACATTGGAAAAGTGATATAGGATCAAGGCATATACAACAAGTCCACAAAGTATTTCACCACGAAATAGTACATTCAACTTATTCAAGTGAATAAAAATATTATAATATGTGGCTACACCAAGAAGTAGCTAAGAGAATAATAGGAGAGGGAAAAAGGGAGCCTTCACTCTCTCTAAAAAAGGGACACAATACCCCATAATGGGAGTAGGGGCTTAACATGAAATAGAATAGGGATTGTGTTGAGAATTCTGGAATGTTACAATGAGGAAAATAAGGGTGGGTTATTTTATAAGGGGGAGTTGTGGCATTTATTTTCTTTGCCTTGGGATGATTATTTTTGTTTTATTTTATCACGCAACTTCACCCTCTGGTCCTCAAGGGAAGTGGTGTGATCTTCTTGTAGTTAGAGGGAAATTGTTTGGCACCTCGTCACCTTTCTCCTATTCTTCTTGCATCAGCAAGACACGAGCTAGAAGCCCTTCCATTATCTATAACACAGAGATTGTCTACTCATACAACATCTGGCGAGCTTTGGTCATGCCAGGGTCAATAATCCACTCCTCTAGGTCCATAAAGTCCTTTGCAGGATTCTCATCCTCTAATTCATTCCATAGAACCTACCCCATTTTCTCAATTTCCTCACAAATTGATTGCAAAATGGTGGCTTTGTAAATCCATGTTTCCTAGGAAACCCTCAATTGTTCTCGATTGGCACGCTACCAACCCACCAATTGTTTCCCCTTCTCCTATGCAATTTTCTCCATCTCTTTAATGTCAAATTTCTTCATTCAACCAAAGTGAATACTCTTGCCCTCTATCCAAATTACTTTCATAGATAGTGGATATAGCTCCACCTCTCGGCTTTTCCTTTCATACAAATTTTCTCTTTGCATGTCATTATCACTTTAATGTTGATTATTGCTCTGATCAGATGACATGTGAAAAAATCCATGCTCGTACCCATGATGAATTACTTTGTAACTTGCGAAGGCATTCCCCATGGTGTGAAATAATTTACCACATGCTTCTTGTCTGGCCCACTGCAACAAGTTATTGTCTTTGTACCCCCCTTCCAATCACCCCTCTAACTTGTCATTCCATCTTGAAAATTCATTACATTTGCATCGAACATGGCCTATCCCAAAGTAACCGACACTTGTTGGCCAATGCTTGCTATGGCATCGCCCTGTTCTCGGTGAGCAAATGACTTTCAATCTAATTTAAATTGAATATTTTGTGAAATTCCACAAAAAGGGTATATTTCATGATGATGATGGTTAACGTATACTGAGACCAAACTTTGGTCTATCGGACCTAAAGAAACACATTAATTATTTTGTTTTAAATTGTATTCCTATGCTTAAATAGCTTGGTGAGAAGTGTCCCGAGCTCATTATAATTTTGACAAGTTAAAAGACTAGGAAGGTCGATATTGCAACAAAGATTATGAAACTAGGATATAATGTGGGTGTACACCGTGCACTTTAAGAGGAAGTGGTTTTCATTTTTCACAGAGATGACATATCCTTTCCACCCATGGTATTTTAGGAACTATCCAACGACCAGTTTCACTATGGAGCTCATGAGAGTTCATTCATATCTTGGCTATATTAATTTTTTTCTTTGAACTGGTTAATACAGAGAGATACTTTTGATCTTCTAGAGTATGGTTGATGACCTCCTTATAATATCTTAGTTTTCTTTTAGCCTCTAAATCTTTCTCAGACCACAATTTATCTTTAAACTTAGAAGTAACAATATTTTTAATGTTATTAATATTTTGCAAAGCAACACTTTCGTCGATATCCTAGGGGCCAGTGGTTTAACCAAGCCCTGGTATATTTATACCAACCTCACTTCAGCCTTAGGTGGGAATTAAAATCTATCTTTGGAAGTCTATGGTCCCCCATGTTATTGATTGTGTGCTTGTACAACATGAGCCTAGTCATACCTAGGCTCTCGATAGGGGAAAGACCCACTTCTATAAGGAGAATGGGATAAGGTGTATTGCTTTTAATTTTGAGGCTATACGTTATAAAACGCTTCTGGATTTGCTCAATCTTCCTCCAGGATTCTCTAAAGATGTTGCAACCCAAAACCTCACAACCATACAAGATAACAGGAGTGACTAAAGTTTCAAAGAGGAGTTTCTTTTTATCCCATGTCACAAGGTTTGCTGCTTTACAATTATTTTCAAGACCAAGATAAGATTTCCACCCTCCATTCATCCTTTTCTCAATGCTATAGTTCCAGTTGAGCTTGTGATGAATATCAATTCCTAGGTATTTGTAAGAAGACATTTCCTCGAAGTTGCTATTGTCATACACAAAATTAGCGTAAGTGTCCTTCTTGGATTTGATAATCATAACTTTTGTTTTGTCAGTGTTGAAAGTCATACCCATGGTAGAGCAGAAATCCTTAAGAAGTCGTTGTTGCTTATCAATATCAGACAGATCCCTTGCTAGAAGAACAATATCGTCAGCATAGAGAAGAAGGATGATGACTAACCCGGCTAAGAACGTGCCAGCACAACCTGCTTCTTCTAAACAACCTTCTAGCTTATCCATGTAAATTCCAAATAGGGTTGGGGAGAGGGGGAAACCTTGTTTCACTCCAATATTGCACTTAATATCTCTCGACCACCCCTTGTTTCTCTTAAACTTGGCAATTACATTCTCATATAACCTTATTGCGGCAGCTCTCAACTCGAAAGGAACCTTTAGCTCTTCTAATATATTCCAAAGGTTATTTCTAGGTACTGTATCGAAAGCCTTTCTAAAGTCCACAAAGCAACAAAAGAGATTGGATTTATCTTTACGACATTCCTCCAAAATGATCCTAAGGGTAAGGAGGTGGTCTGTTGTTGAGTGTTTCCTTCTAAAACCTGCTTGGCCTTTAGCCCGCTTACCTTCATTTCCAAGCCATTTGCTAATCTTATTTTCCAAAATAATACCATATAAGTTGGCTAAGAGGGGCCTAAACATAATTGTCCAATAATTAGAGGGGTTATTTGTATCCCCGATTTTAAAAATAGGGATAATGAGGCTCTGATTCCAACGTTTAGGGAACCCTTGCTTGACTGCTTGATTGAAAAGCTTGTGAATGTGAGGGATGAGGACAGGACCTCCAATTTTTAAAATTTATGCCTGGTAACCTTCAATGTCCTTAGCTTTTCCATTTTCCAAACGCTTAACCCCAAAATCTATGTCTTCTAAAGAGAAAACCTCTATCATTGTGAGCAGGGTTTCAAAGCTGTCTAGACATTCGGGGATTCATAAAACTTTTTAAGATAGGAATTCCAGACGTTTAAAGAAATTCTGATTATCTTTAGTTTTTCTATTTAGAATCTGCCTCCAAAATTTCTTAGGAGCCACCTTAGAGAGGTGTAAGAGATTTTTTTGTCTTTTATGAATATACTGCATTTTTTTTTCTTTTAGTTAGGGATTTGTATATTTTTACCTTGTCAATTTTAAGAGACTCATCAAGAGCTTCCTTAATTTCTCTCCTCGCGCTCTTACAATATTTATCATACCAAGGGTTGCTTTTTCTATTTCGTTTATTACTTGAGACTTCAATTGAGAACTTGTTAATAGAATGTGAGAGGGTTGTAGTAAAATTATGATAGAGGTATTCTATGTTGTTGATACTTGATAAAGGAAGAAAATTAATTTTTAAATCATTTAGAAAAAATATCATTTTTATTTCTATCAAAGATCAAGTTCTTTTGGCTATAAGGATTATCTTTTATGGGATCTCTATGCATGACAAAATTGAGAGTTATAATTAAAGGTCTATGATCTGAGTCAGGCTCGTGGTCCTTTAGGATGTCAAAATTTATTAAATCATTGTATAAAGGGATATCAGAAATAACATAGTCTACCACGCTGCTACAAAGCCCATGGATACATGTCATCTGGTTAGAATTGGACCAGTTCTTTACACCGTTGCAAATTATGAGATCTTGAGCACTGCAGAGCTTGACTAGCTCAGACCCAAACAAGTTTTCCCCTAGATCTTCATAGCTTCTATTGTACTTTCTAGCTAGAGTAATATCTTCGTCTAACCAAAGAGGATTAGGGTTGGAATAATTGTTTAGAAGAATAGCTTGGTTGCTTGAAGTACGAGCATTAAAGTCACCCATTAAGAGGATATTACATTCATTCCTTAGGCTAGAAATATCATTCTCTAAACCATTGTAAGGACAATTTTTATCTAAATTGTTTTTCTTATAGAAGTTAGAATTAATAGGGGCAAAATAATCAATTCCTATGTAAGTTTTTTTTATCATTATTGTCAGAAATCTCTATCCAAATATATTGGTTGTAAGGATATTTTTAATAAAGCATAGTATTAGGGGAGATGTTGTTCCTGATG
Organism: Pseudotsuga menziesii; assembly: GCA_001517045.1. Lineage (NCBI taxonomy): Eukaryota > Viridiplantae > Streptophyta > Pinopsida > Pinales > Pinaceae > Pseudotsuga > Pseudotsuga menziesii. The sequence continues at coordinate 319,332 of LPNX011145441.1, read as the reverse complement.
TAACAAGCTATACCCCTAATGCCTATACGATAGGATCATTTGTTCCATATTGACCAAAGTACAAATCCATCTATGTTAGGAACCTTAGATTCTTCGAGATCCCAAGTTTCAACTAACAAAATAACATCTACTTCATTCGAGATCCAACTTAGTTTGGCGCCTTTGTTCCAAGGGAAGCCTCGACAGTTCCAAGAAAGAATCTGGAGCATGTTGAATTGCTATTTATTTCTATCTTTTTTGGTTTCTATCTCTAATAATGGCTTTTCTATTTCTGATTGTTGCCCATTTTCCTTCCTTCCTAGCTTCTTTTACCTTTTGAACCCCCTTTCTTAATTCTGCTTGATCTTCTGGAATAAGATCTTAATTTATAAATATTCCTGTTCCTTTTAGACTTGAGCTTTTACTAAGTATGTCATACTTATGGTCAGTAGAGCTCACCTTTATCTGAATCAACCTTCCTTTATTCTCAATTAATTTCCCCAACCTTATTGCTTCTATGAGACATGTTGTTTCAATTTGTAATCTATTATGTAATTTTGTCTGGGCTATGGCTAATGTATCCTCGTCTACCTCCTCTTTCAAACCGAATATTATAAGGTTCAAGGCCCTTTTGTTACGCTCATGGGCTAATTCTATCAATTTTTTCATTTCCTCTTTAATGGGTTTGATGTCTAATTTACCTGCGACACTATTTAGATTGAGATTGTTATTAACTTTTGCTTCTAGTTCTTTAATCGTGTCCTTCATTTTAATACTTTCTAAGTTTTCAACATCTCCTTGTTGGGATGTATGGTTTTTATTTGGGCTTTGTTTTTCTATTACCTGTAATCTAGTCTCCATTTTATTCTCCGGTAGTTTTATTTTATTTTCTATTTGTTTTTGGATCTTGTCTTCAAGAGAGGCAAATTTATTTTCCAGCATGGCTTATAACTCAGTTTGTAACTTAACATCTCTTTCTTCTCTACGCTTCTCTAAAGACTCTATGTACT
>LPNX011145441.1:259014-317576 GCA_001517045.1 Pseudotsuga menziesii | reverse complement strand
TAAAAGGAATGTGTGCACCTGATACAACCATTCTTCGAGATCACCTTCCAACCCTTACCTCCTATGGACTTCAGATCGTAGACGGTGAAGATAACAAACAAACAATTCATAGATAGTTCAGATTGCCACTCCATGCAAGGCTTTGAAGATCGCCACTACACGCAAAGCTTCAAAAATACCAGTTTCTATGTGTAGATATGTGTAGAATCTGTAGTGAACCTTCTGATCGCTAATAAACATAGACCGTTCAGATCACCACTCCACTTGAACATGGAAAGATCGCCACTACACGCAAAGCTTCAAAATAGCATTTTCTATGTGTAGATATGTGAAGAATCCACAGTGAAACTTCATATCGCTAAACCCTTCAGACGCAGAGCTTCAGATCAGATCGTACCAAACGGTGAATATAACAAACAAACAGTTCACAGATCACCACTCATGGAAAGTTCACAAATCGCAGTTCACCACTTCAGATGAGAGACGATTGCACCTTCAGATGAGAGATCATATCACAGATGAGGGACCTTCAGATGAGAGATCAGATTGCTAACACCTTCAGATGAGAGATAAGATCGCACCTTCATATCGCTAAGACCTTCAAGTTGTGGATGCTTTGCGACTCTAGATATGAACTAGTTGATAAGTCGATGTATTGAGAACCTTGGTAGCTTTTCTGAGATATGAACCAGAAAGGGTGTATAACAAACAAAGATCGTTCAGATCGCCACTCCACGCAAGGATTTGAACATGGACAGATCACCACTATACACAAAGCTTCAAAATACGAGTTTCTATGTGTAGAATCCGCAGTCAAACTTCAGATCGCTAAACCCTTCAGACGCAGAGCTTCAGATTAGATCGCACTAGACAGTGAAGATAACAAACAAACAGTTCATAGATCATTCAGATCGCCACTCATGGACAGTTCATAGATCGCAGTTCACCACTTCAAATGAGAGACGATCGCACCTTTAGATCACAGTTCGCCACTTCGGAGAGACGATTAGATCGCAGTTCGCCACTTCCGATTAAAGATCACTTCAACAAATTCAGCTCTCAACAAGACTTTGTAAAGGTTGTGATTTGTGTTGCAAGACTTCAGTTCCACCTACTTTTTTCACATACTACGCGGCTCGAACAAGGAAGTAGAAATAAAGGCAAAAGTGGGTTGTCTTTTTCCATAAGGAACAATCAAGAAGAACAAAGAAGCACCCTCGTGGATTCCCATACCTTAGTAAATTTGGATTTGTCTCGGTTTTCAGCTTGTGTAAGAACCAGATAGGTTGTAGTACGAACAAGTGAGCTCCTAAATCCATGTAATTTGGGTTGATTTGGCTATGTCCCAACCAGATCCTTAATAAAATAAAATAACTATTTTAATTATTATAATAAAAAAAGATAAAAGCATTTTTTTTTCAAAATTAACACTTAGTCTCTTAGGCTTTGTATAAGGATTTGAATTATTAAAATAGATGACTAACATATAGATCCTTTAAAATAAATATAGTTGCTCACACACAAATGTATTGTTATTAGTCCCTCGCATGCAAGGAATATAGTGATCAGATGGTCACAAAAACGGAGTTGACTTTTAATATTTATCCTCCTATTTAGAGTTATTTTCCAAAGTTTTATCCTTCTATTTATAGTCATTTTCCAAAGTTTTAGTAAGATCTTTATTAAAAAGAAAATTAATATTATTTAAATGTTAAAAATTAAAAATTTTAATTTTTTTATTGGCTAATAGGTTTGATGAAACAAAATACCCGTAGTGGGAGGTGACATTTACTTTAAAAATAATACAAATAAAATTTAAAAAAATAAAAAATGGACATGTCTCTACATGCATTATAAATTGCTTCCAAGTGCGTTAAAAATTGGTTTAAAACTCAATATAGGCTCTTGATTTTATTCTCTGTTCATTTGAAAATGCTAACATGTGCATCATTATTTTCAGATCGATCCATTAAAAAAATGATATCTTCATCATTACCATCATGATCTTGATGATCTAGATATCATATCTTGATCATGCCCTCACACTCCGTTTTTCTTCTTCCCTCCTCCATGATATCTAGATCACACCCTTACAATTCGCTTTTCTACTTGCCTCTATGATATTGAGATCAAGGCCTTACATTCTTCTTTTTGTTGACTATCTATGATATCGAGATCACGCCCTTACAATCTGGTTTTTCTTCTTCCCCGTCCACAAAGAAATTCCTAATTCACTTAGTTGTAGTTGGACACAGTACTTGCAATATCTTGTGAACAAATTCAATAGTTTCAATGACTGCCTACTGAAATCAGAGATAAAGCTATACCATTACATCAACATGCAAGCTAATTCAGGAAGTGTGCCTATTAGAGGAAGACCACAAGAATTCACTTACAAACATGATATACACATGTTTGCCAAAATGTACAAGAATTTTGCCATCGATGATGAGTTTAAAATGGGGCTCCTTGATGGCCACCTTCACTCCTACGGTGTGAAGCTTCTTGATGTCGGCCTAATAAGAAGCCTCACTGTAAATTTCCAGTCTTGGACCAAGATCATTACTGTCTTCAAGCGAGGTCATGTCTCTACTTATTTCAAATGCTTCCTAGCACAACCTCCTCCCATAAATCACTCAACCAAGGTAGGATTCCCCCTTTCCAGTGGTACCAAATAATTTATTTGACCTCCACAGCTAACGCTTGGGTTTGTGAAGGATAAGACCAAGTGGAAAGTGTTTATTTCCATGACTTCCATATTTGTTGACATTTGAATGGATTTGGAGAAAGGCTTCCTTGTCAAATTCCTCCAAGACATCTTTGGAAAAATCAAAGGTAGAGTGGTTCTCCACCCTTGGCATCCCTCTTCAACCTAGGCTGAAAATTTTCATATAATATTTCACTTTCAACACATATGTTAATGGCAGCGGAATTTTTTGAATGTGGTAAAGGCACGCCACTTTGTTATTATCATCATTGTTTATTGGATGGTCATGAGTTTACATTTGATTTCAGTCATGGACCAGATGTTACCTAGTTGCAATTCTTTGCTGCCACTAAACGTTAACACCCTCCATGCTCATCTGGTGATTCATTGAACTTGCAAGTTGGTTGCCAAATGTAAGCAAGATATCATTTGTGAAATACAAGCATCTTTTCATTTATAAAATAGTGACAAGTGTGATATCTCATAAATGGGAAGGTTGAGTTTCATAATTTTGCATAGAACAAGGGAATATAATTCACTTATGCTTTCAATTTGGAAGCGATATACAAATATTAGGTAGTTCCTTGTTTAGGTGACGATAAATTTTACAAACTTGTATGAGGATGTCTTAAATTTTACAAATTTTACAAATTTTACATTGATGATGGTCATTTATTGCTTTGTAGTAATTAAACCTCTTGGTATTGATACACAAATTTATGGCCATTTTATTTGATATTATGGAATAACTTTTCTTCTAACTTTGTTTATTTAAAATTGCAAAGTAGTTGAGCCCATAATCTAGTTACGGTTTATATAAAACATAGTTTACATAATCTAGTTACTGGATGGGGCTAAGATTCCAAGCTTAAGGTTTTAAATAGGATAGAGTTGTTTCATTAAAATTTGAAGATAGCAAGATAAAAAATTAAACATCCAATACCACAATGCAAAATATTAAGAAAACTAAACTTATGGTGTAATTAGGAGAAAATATGTAAAAGGAAGATATCAAATCAACCTTATTTTTTAATATCCATACTATACAGCCATTCATCAGCTAGCAATGGTAGCGTGAGCGTCCCACCAAATCTCATTTGTCTTAAAATAGCAAGTATGGATGCAGTACAATCATGCAATGTGTTCACATTGAACGGTCTGTTTGCATAATTTCTTTTAAATTGCTCTAAAGGAAATTAACTAACTCATGGGTAAATTTGAGTGATTTCTTATTTATTTTGGCATGTTGATAGTATTACCAATAATGTTATTGTACCTTTAAAGGTCAATAACATCACTGGCAATTGGATGGTGATACAAGTTGGTGTATATGCCTCTTTCCCTAATTTTATTTAACTTTCAAACACTGTAATACAACAACATATAGTGAAGCTTTGAATATGATCTCTTGCAAACTTTTCCAATACTACTTAATGGTGTGTTATTATGTCCTCGATACGGAACATTTATAAATAGGTTGGTCATATTAGTTTGGTCGTACGAACCTCAATTTTTTGAAAAAAATTAATGTTTAACTTTTCAGGAGTTAAAAATAAATAAATTCGTTAATTTTAAAAAAAATTGACTGGTGGCTAGGTGGTGGATGAGGTCAGGTTCGGAATCCAAGCCTCAAGACTAGCCTCCATGCTACCTGCACGGGGCCGCACATTAATTAATTTTACTTTTACAACACTGAGCACTTAATAAATTAGGGTTGTCCGCCACACATTAATTAATTTTATTTTCACACCACTGAAGCTTGAACACTTAATAAGTATCCATATCATGTATGGCTCATTTTGCATTGGCTCTAGTTCCATATTCTCTGTGGGTGCCAATGGCATTCCATATTCCCTAAATCCCTGTATCCTGTAGGTTGTGTCACTACTTCTAAATTCCTTAGCGCCTTCAAAGTCCAGACTTTATGTTCTTGTTCGTGGAGTTGGATGATAAGAGTGTAGACTCATGGAGTCTATATTGAGTCTGGTGGGCAGTGGGCAGCCTTGGGTGGACCTTGGATGGTGGTATAGTGCCTGGAGCTCCATTCCAATTTTGGCTTGCAGACTAATTGTGAACATATTTCAATTTTCAGGTATTTATTTTCAACACATTTATTTATCATAAAACCTCAATCTGTCTGAAATGACAAATCCTTTTGTGAATATGTGGGAATCGCTCGTCCTTTAATATGCTTCCATTCTTGGTCTACTATCAAATTTTCCATAAGTAGGTCACAATTCGCACCATCCATTAGGTCACAATTCACACCATGGAGGAAGGAATTCGTGGTTTCTTGAACATTGACAATTTCACAATAGCTGCCATCACGGTTACAAGTTGCAACGATTTAGTCCAGACAAATACAATTCACAACACTTAGAAAATTCTGGAAACAAATCCACTGATAGGGATTGATGGCCTTCCAAAGGAAAGTTGCATTCACAAGGCATAACTCCAATAGATATTTCATTGTTCATCTTTCCACAGTTGAATAATGTTTGAAGAGGAGCCTAAGGTGCTTGTTGTTTCTCGATAGTTTTAAACCCTAAAACATGCCCATCATTAAGAGAGGCTCTGGTTTAAGTCTTAATGGGATATTCGATGTTTGATTATCTTAATTAATGTACGATCTATTTGGGTTTTAGTTTTATTAATTTCCCAATGTCAGCTTGTTTTGCAAATTTTAAAAATGATTGATTCTTTTAGGAATTTAACCAAATAAGCTTATGATTGATGTTAATAAATATTTTTTCTTTTTAATGTATGATATGATTCCTTTAATTCATTCTTATACATAAATAGATAAAATATTATGTAGTGTCATTTTTTTTTATGAATTATTATTTTTATTCTTAGATTTTTAGCTTAGAGTTTATAAAAATTATTTTATTTTATTTGATATAAAGTTTTATAATAAAAAAATTTAGTAGAAGGCTTTTTTTTCATTATTTTACTATTGTTATAAAGTTCTATAAATTAATTTATTTTATGATTGGATATTTTTTAAGTTTTATAAATCAAATTATTTTATTTGGTACAAAGTTTTGTAAATTAATTTATTTTTATAAAGTTTTATAAAATAATTTATTTATGGTTAGATTTTATATTAAGAAGTTTTGTCAATTATATATTATTAGGGTTAATATTTAAAAATGAAGTGTTTTAGAGGATGAAAATGATTGAAGATGAGGGGGCAGGTGAAATGATTATTGAACTCTGGGAAAGCTTGAATATGAGAGGGATGAGGTTAGTGAATGGAGTTGGGTGTGAAGATTATGTAAAAGCTAGATTATGCTAGAAATATATAATGGAAGGATAATGATTAAGGTTTGGTTAATGATTATATTTGGGAATGATTAGGTTAGAATTATTGTATAGGTTTTTAGGTATTTTTGTTCCTTTAATGGTCTTAGGATAGGATTCCACATATCTTTCATTTTTAGACCATCATCACGGTTGATGTTGTTTGGATATTTTTCAATTTCCAATGCCTCCCATACTTTTCTTTTGTAATAGTGTGGTATAGTTGCGAGCACTTCTGATTTACATTGAAATACTATTAATGTTGACAACATGCTCTAGTATGAAAGGAAATCCCCCATTGCATGCATTTTCTAGACAAAATAGTGGGATACCTTGCACTATGCCACCACCATCAAACAATGCCCACAATTATCTATGAGAAGGTTCATACATAGCTTGTAATTTGACTGTCAACAATTTATGGTTCAACATGGAAGTTAAATCCCAACAATTCTACAAGGTCGGATCCTCATATCAAACCACACCCCCGTGCATCTTCTCACATCTATGCGAGCTAGAGAGTAAGAGCATGAAGGGGTTCATGTGTTTCAATATTCGTGAGTCTAAGAGTTTCTCACATACTTAATTAAACAAATGTTCCAAACAAGAATAATTAACAACACTTAGATAATTTTGGAAACAAATCCACTAACAAGTATTGATGACCTTCCACAGCAAATTTACATTCACAAGGTAATATAACTCCAATTGATATTATTCATATATGGTGAAATACTATTAACGTTGACAACATCACCCAATTTTGATGACCTCTATATGCCTTCAATCATAGTTATTTATACGTAAATATGCTTAGGAACAAATATACAGAATATACACACAAGATTTTTAAAAAACCCTAAAAAGGTTCTTAGTTATCCTGAACACATAACGCCAACATACCTTTCCAAAGTTCGAAGTGAACATGGAATCTTGATATGAAATAAATGCCTTAGGAATCACATGTAACCTAACAACTTCCTTCATATAGACCTCTACAATCTTCGTTGCTTTAAATGTCAATAAGACAAGTATAAAATGAGCAAATTTTGTTAAGTTATCGACCACCACCATAATGGAGTAATGTTGCTTTGTTATCCTTGGTAATTTAGTGATAAAAACCATTAGTTATCATGTGATGTTTCCATTTTGGAATTGGCAGTGGATGAAGTAGACTTGCAAGTTGTCTATGATCTGATTTCACCCTTTGACATTCAAGCCACCTAGCATTACACTTTGTTATTTCTTTCTTCATGGCCGACCAATAATACTCTTTCCTAACAATTGTAAGAGTTTTCTTATATCCAGGATGGCCTGCATAAGGGACATTATGCATTTCATATAGTATAATCCTCTTTATTTCATGCCTTTCAAGTACATAAATTTTATTGTTGTACAGGAGAATTCCACTCTACTCCAATTTATAAAGCATATATTTGAATGGCACGTTGTCTGACTGTAAAGCTAACTTAACTTGCAAATAATGCTCATCAGAAGTCAATGCTTCTAGGAATATGATCTTCATATCTATTTTCCAAATATGTATGGAAATCATTTTCATCGGTTTATTTCTTTAACCTAGAGAGCCAACAACTTGATTTTCTTTGCTCTTGACATGCTTAATTTCAAAATTGAATGCACTTAGGAATTCCATCCATCTAGCTTGATGAGCATTCAAGTTGGGTTATTCAAACAAATACTTTAAGCTGTGATGCTCCAACTTCAATTCAAATCTATTATCTATGAGGTAATGACTCCACTTTTTTAATGTGTGCACTACGACAACTAGCTCTAGATCATGTGTAGCATACTTATTTTCAGGGTCCTTTGATTTGTGTGATCCATAACAAATTACCTGTCCTTCTTACATCAAGATTCCATCGAGTCCTTTCAGAGGTGAATCTGTGCATACTATGTAGTCCATACCTGAACCTACAATCTTTAAAATCAGTGCACTCATGAGTAACTCTTTCAGAAGCCTGAAACTGTCTTCAAATTTATGAGTGCAATCGAATTTTACACCTTTCTTCTGTAAAGATGTAATAGGGTTTGCTATTCTAGAGAAAGATTCATTGTTTTTATTAATTTCTATGAATCTAAAAGGATGAAATGTGTCTTGAAGGATTGGGGAATTATTAATTGCATTTAGAATGAAGGTTTGTAAACTGAATGGTTAAACTCTGTTTGTGTTGGGTGTGAAATCATACGGGTATAATTAGGTTCAAATTATGTGCATTTGTTTATGTTTTATAGATACCAAAAGGAGCTATTTTTTATTACACAGATAATAAGTGGAATGAATAGTCAATAAATGGAGTTGTGTATTGTGCATAATTATGTATGTATAAAATTTGCATGTTATTGTCTAAAAATTGTGTGCCTATAAATATCTTTTATGAAAATATATAGAAGGGAATTGGAACATTTTCATTTTCTATTGTTGGAGTTCAAAATGTTTGAGAACCTTTTTATTAGTGGTCGTATTATGTGTTGAATCTATTTTCCGTTGTGAATGTGTGAAGTTTAAATAGAAAATGAAAGATTTGTTAAAGGCTCGTAGCCTGTAACAGCATAACCTTTGAGGTCATTTGGTGAATAATGATATAATTGGGTTCCAATTACGAATTCCTTTGAGTATTGGATGACTTCATAATGTTAGTTAATGGAATTTTTTATGCTTAATGGAAATATTAGTGTAAATCGAATTCTTACTAGTGCTAATCCAAAAGAATTGCATTTGTAATATCATACTTGAAATTTTGTATAATTGTACATGCATATTTTTCCAGCATGAGTAATAAAAAGTATGCATGTTCAGTCAATGTCTACATGAATAACAGTGCCTGCCTCGGACACTAGTAAGACACTAGTGATGTTCTGCATGTTGCTTTAGTGATTGGCTCGGACGTTGGAAAAATCCAATTACAAACTCCCCTTTTCTCTCTCGCAATGGTATGGATGCAGGAGACATTTCGTTGTTCTATTTTTTGTCAGTGAATCTATCTTCCGACTTTGATTAGGAAACCGATGTTTTCATATTTACTCAGTGTGGTTTGCTATATTGTACCATATCATGCTACCTAGTGTAAAGTTAATTCACTAATTATGAGCATTGTGTGATAATGGTTGTCTAGAGTAAGGTAGTTCATTGTTTTGCTCAGGAATAGATATTGATGATGTTGGTAAATTAACAAATTGTGTATGAACCTTCCTTGGAGATAATTATGGGCATTCTGTGGCATTGGTTTTTCTCAAGAATAACATAGTAGTTCATTGTAAGGTAGTTCAAGGTAGTTCATTGTTTTTCTCTAGAATAGATACTAAGGAAGGAACTTCATTGTTTGGTTTTGAACTAGTTGAAAACAACTTCTTGGAATTGGGGAGAAGAACTATGCTATTGGTGTGAAAATTTGGTGAGCGCGGACAAGCTATATGAGATATCCTAGTGGGGAATTACTCTGTGCACTTGTCCATTTTCTATTTTTAACAACATTGATATTTCTAATGGGACCCATGACGTAATGATGTAAAGTTTGATGATGAAATGCCTAAAAGGTTGAATAAATTATATTTTTAAATTTTAAGATAAAAATACAACTACTTGTGGCTAAGGAAAATGCTAAAGATAAAGGAGGCTATGAATTCACTAGTGAGACAGAAAGGGGGCTGTGGGAGGCCTAAGGGGCATTGCAGCATGACCTTAGCCTTAACTTGACACTAAATTATTTTAATTATACTTTAACTTTATTAACCTTTTAACCTTATAATATATCCTTCATGAAAAACGAAGGTTAGGTGGCATGATTAAAGAGAGTTTAATAATTTATGGATGTGAGTCTTGGGGAGAAGACCAAGTGGACAATGATTACCTTGCAACTAAAGCATGCATACAGAAGGAGTTGATGACACTCTCACATTAACTCACTTGCTCTCTTGTTCATGTAGAACTCTCTATTTCTCTAACTTGTAGAGGCATAGGAAAATAAATACATTATGAACTTTATTTATCTCTCTCGATGGTATGGACAAAATAGACAACCTAATGTTTTTTATTTTATTAGTGAACTATCTTTCTTGGGGAAGGGTGTGGTTTTAAAACTATGGTTTGACCATGTTTTATTGGGAGTTAACAACCATGTTGAATCCATGATATGATTCCAATAAAAATTACAATTGTGCAGGAATCTTCCCTGGAGATAATTCTAGGCATTGTGTGATAGTGGTTTCCTAGTGTAAGGTAGTTCACTATTTTTCTCTGGAATAGATACTTATACTACCAATGAAGTTACAATTGTGCATGAATCTTCCTCGGAGATAATTTTAGGCATTGTATGGCAATGTATTCCAAACGTAAGGTAGTTCACTATTTTTCTCCATAATAGATATTGAGGCTACCAATAAAATTACAAGTGTGCATGAATCTTCGTCAAAGGTAATTCTAGGCATTGTGCGACAGTGACTGCCTAGTGTAAGGTAGTTCATTGTGTTGCTATGGAATAGAAACTAAGGCTTCCCGTAAAATTATAATTGTGCAAATATCTCAAAGGTGCTTGCGAACAAACTTAAAAAAATAATTCCTTGGATCATTTCAGAAAACCAGGGGGGTTTCTTAAAAAAATACAATCGATGGACGACATTATTTTTGTCCAAGAAGCCATCCATTCGATCAAATCCAGAAATGAAAGAGGTCTGATTATGTATGTATGTATGTATGCGCGCGCGCGCGTGTGTGTGTGTGTGCATACATATACATATACATACATACATACATACATACATACATACATACATAGATATATATATACATATATATATATATATGTATGTATGTATGTATGTATGTATGTATGTATACATACATATACATATATATATGTACACACACACACACACACACACACATATATATATGGAAAATGCATTTGGTAGAGTTGATCATGGTTTTATCTTAGAAGTAATGAAGAAGTTTGGATTCGATAAGAAGTTTCTCTCATGGATTGAATCTTGCATTCGCAATATTTGGGTTTCCAGTATGGTCAATGGAAGGCCCACAAATTTCTTCAATCTCAACAGGGGTTTGAGGCAGGGTTTCCCCCTCCCCCCTTCCCCCTTCCTGTATATCATAATGGCGGATGCGTTAAACAAGAAAGTTGAAGATGAAAGAATCTAGGGTAACATCCCTAGTATAGGCATTGTTATCAATGTTAAGTCCTTAAGCCACACCCAATTTGTAGAAGATAATCTCTTGATGAGTGGGACTTCAATGATCATGGATGAGAGACTAGAAAAGGTGCTTAAACTCTTTATGTGATGTTGCAGGAGTGAAAATAAACAATTCAAAAGGTCACATTTATGCTTGGAATACCCCCAAGGCATCTAGTTTTCGGTAGGTCTTCAAATATATCAGGATCCCCATCTCATTCTCTTCCCCTTCCATCTGTATATGGGCAAGTATGGTGGAGAAAATCAAGTACAAAATGGAAGGCTAGGGAGCGATTTGGATAAATCTAGGAGGTAAGCGTGTTCTTTTAAAATTAGTTCGGTTTGCTTTGCCATTCTTTCAAAGGGGTTTTGTTTCAAATAAATCAACTTCTTTGGAAATGGTTGTGGAGGGGAAGTAAAAATAATGTAAACAAATTTCATCTAGTGAGCTTGAACATTGTGAAAAGACCTATCAAAGAGGGAGGGATTCAAATAAGAGACCCGCTGTGGTCAAATATTTCCCTTGAAGCAAATATCCTATGGAGCATTATAGCTAATAAAATGGATATGTAGAAAGAGCACTTAGATCTAAATACCTATAGGGAAAAGGTCTTAGATACCTTAATAGAAAAACTATAAACTATAAATGTACTCAAATATGGAAATTATGCAAAGTAGCATGGGAATTCTTCCATATAAAGCTTTATTGGATCCTAGGCAATGGGAAAAAATCAGGCTATGGAAATATAAAATGTTGAATGGAGAATGCTTCATGTCCCAATGGGGGCTTGAGGAGACAAAACCTTGGATGATGAACAATGGATATAAAAATCTCTGGGACATTAGTACACAGAACAAGAATAGTGGAGTTTGGGAAGGTTGGAAAACTTAACTTTACCAGATAATCTTCAAAGGCAATATCAAATGTTAAAATCCTTCTTGAATGAGGTAGCTTCAGTTTGTAAGACCAAAAAATATCAAAGAGAATGGAGACCAAAGGAGAATATTTTGTGACATTAGGATATTCAACTCTAGTCTCCCAACCCGATTCTCCCCCTAAATCAAGCATGTGGAAAAAAATATGGAGTTTTGTTGGCCCTTCAAAGGTCATTGTTTTCACCTAGCTAGTAGCAAAATGAAAAACTCTTACTGCACAAAATCTTAAAAGGAGAGTATTTTTAGGGCCTTCTTGTTTTCCCATGTGCTTTTTCGATCAAGAAACAATGAAACATCTCTTGCTTGATTGTAAATTTTCTAAGGAAATGACATCTATGATAGGTACCCTAAATTGTGAGAGATCCATCCCCTCATCTTTATATGGTGCTTTCTCACCCTATTTCTCCATTGTAGGACGTAGGTTTAAAACAAAACCATTCGTGCATCAAGCATGGTTGACTCTTCCAAATTTTATCTTTTAGAAAATTTGGTTAGACCATAACAAAACAATTTTCTAGGAAGCTCAAGTTTTCCCATCAAAAACTATATCCCAAGTCAAAAGCATATTAATATAAAGCCTCTAAACTTGGCCACTCCCTAGAGACAAAAATCTCTCCATAGAAGAATAATTTTGGTTAGAAATAATTAGTTCTAAAAATATTCCAATTCGATTCCTCAAGCTAAGGAAAGATCCCGAATGGAAAATATGCATGACTAAAGAGGATTTAATTAAATGGAAAATGGGATTAAAAATGTACATTGTTCATTTAGATGGGGCTTATAAAGGAAACATAGGGTTGGAAGGTGTTGAGGGAGGGGGGGGGGCATTTTTATAACCCCAAAGAACAAAAAGATTTGGTTTTTTCATGGGGATTGAGGAAAAATTCAAATAACCAAGCAAAAGGTCTGTCTCTTTCCAAGAATGCAAGATCGCTTCTCAAAAAAAGATTCTTGAAGTGTGTATAATTGAAGACTCCTCAATCATTGTCGATGCAATGAACTCCTCTTCTCTTCCCACAAATATACCTTTGAAGAGGACCAAAGGTAATGTTTTACCACATTTTAAGAACCTTGAACAAGGAAGTAGTTTGAGCAGATAAACAAGATTTTCATTTCAATGAAGGAGAATTTCGTATCGATCAAATTCAAACTCGTTGGGAACCAATCCCATAAAAAAACTAAAATGAGAGTTACAGTCATTTCAAAAGAAACACCCCGATGTCCCTCATCATTATCCCTTGGGATGGATATTAGTACAATCAAATGGTGAAATCTCTTCACATGTCAAATTGGTTAGGACTATGATCCCTTAATGATTTTTCATGCGATTGGATGTATTGTCCATGGAAAATGAACCACGTTCACCTTTGCTTGATCCATAAAGGAATGTTACATTACAAGACAATCTCAGCAAGGATGATAACAAGTTATGGTGAAGCCAAATTAAATGGATGGAAGACAAGTGAAAGAACCATTTCCTTCTTACACCTCATTCCTTTGTTTCAAAGTTGCTTGAGCATTCTAGAATTAAAGGTGACAAAAAGCTAGGATTCAGGAGGAAATATGCGTAGGCACAGAGACCTGTTTTCACCTACACGCTTCGAAAGATCAATGCAAAAGAAATAGACATGAAATGTGAATATTTAGTTGTGTTCTTGGAAGGTGAATGGATGATCTAGAGAGAAGGGTTTCCAGAGAGGAAGAGGTACATGAAGAATAATACGAGGATACCAGTCATTGAATTGATGGATTGGAGGAAGAGTTAATCTAAGTTAAGGGAAAACCCCAAAAGATGTAGGAAACACTCAAAGTGTTAATTTGGAAACACTTTTGGTTCTTCTTCAACAAAGACTTGGAAACCTCTATGTTGGAGCTTTCTGGGACTCTATGGGTCTCATCCAAAGCATGTTTCAAGAAGCACAATCAGGGCTTACGGTGCAAGAGATCAGAGAGATAAAGTTGGAAAATGTTTCCCTTTATTTTGAATAACATCAGTTCCTTAATTTTGAATCTCTCTATATGGTTTTTGGATGTGTCTATAAGCTATATGTAAGCTCTCAATAACATCCATTAGTCGATATAGTATGGTTTGAAGTCTATGGTTAGAAGGGTGAATGTTGGAATTTTTGTAATGTGTTAAACTCTCTACAAGAGGTAGTTTCCTTTTTATTTTGAAGAGAAGTTTTGTTTTGCTTAGTTAGTACGGTGATATCTAGACCAGGAAGAAGAATGCAAGTTTGAAATCTAGGCCTTCGGGCACCCATGTACCTTGGTTACATGGATATACCCTATATCCCTTTATAAATAAAAATTAGCCATTGTTGTAAAAAAAATTATAACTGTGCAAGAATCTTCCTCAGAGATAATTATGGGCATTTTGTGACAATGGTGACCTAGCGGAATAGATATTGAGGCTATCAGTAAACTTACCAACCATGTAAGAACCTTCCTTGGAGATAACTCTGGGCATTGTGTGGCGGTGGTTTCTTAGTGTAAGGTAGTTCATTTTTTTTCTCTTGAATAGATATTGAGAAAAGGACTTCCCTATTTGGCTCAGAATTGGTTGAAGACAATTTCTCAAAATTTGAAAGAAAAACATGTTATTGGTGTGAAAATTGGGTGAGTGCCAAGCTATTATCCTGGTGGGTATCACTCTATGAACATGTCTATTCTCTATTTTATCAACCTTGAAATTTCGACTGGTGAATTCATAGTCCCTTTCTCCTTATCATTTTCCTCTACCACAACTAGTTGCATTTTTATGTTAATTTTTCAAAATATAATGTATTCATCATTTCAAGCATTTTATCATCAAACTTTACATCATTACATCATGGGTCCAACAATGGAATATTACATTATATAACGTACCTTGTNTGTGTGTGTGTGTGTGTGTGTGTGTGTGTGTGTGTGTGTGTGTGTGTACATATATACATGTATGTATGTATGTATATGTGTATGTATACACACACAAACACACACACATATATATACACATATGTGTATACACATATATACACATATGTGTATATATATTTCATGCTTTATAATCACAATTTAATGATTATTGTTGTGTTGATTAATGTTGTTTGCATGATTGCTAATCGGTGATTAATGTTATATTTTGCTACGTATTTACATATTGTTATATGTATGTTTTATTAAGTCAATTAGTTTATTGGCGGTTATATTTCGAGTTAATGAGGGAGAAACCCATGTTTGTTTGGACTATCAATGTAGAATATAACTCATATAAGAGTTTTCTATCCTAGGCAAGCCATAATGCATAAGTATATACTAAACTATATGAGTATTTTAAATTGATGGTTGGAACATGTGATAGCTAAACATTTAGTATGCGCCTATAATTGTAAAGTTTTTATAACTTGTTGTACATTAATGAAAGGTAAAGGAAGGGTTTTCCAAGGTTCACTATATATCTGAACTATTCGAGAATATATATATGTATGTATGTATGTATGTATATGGTATTTCACATTCGATTGTTAAGATAGAAAGGTTGACCCTATACCTTATAGTTTCAAGATTTAGTAATTGTAAGGTAACACCTCACACATTTATCTTATTAGATAAATAAATATATTTTTTAATTGAATTAATGTTTTTTACGAATGCAATGGTCAAATGTTTTATATTACCATAACTCGAATAATTGTGTATGCTCATTAGGAAACACAACATCTAAATAATTATATATAAACTAATAATTAATAATTTATTAATAAACGTAATATATGTTTTGTATATTACAAGTTATCCTACTCTGAAAAGATTTGTCCACGAATCTTCTATGAGAGTGTTGCAACTATATTTGCCATGAATAATGGTGGCACAATTTAGCAATTCTTGAAAAAATTGGTCACATTTCTATTCAAATATTTTCATGCATATGTTTCTATAGATAAAAAAATAACAATTATGTGGAGTATTCTTCTAAGCTTCTAATCTGATGGTGTTCATTTGATCTTCCAATTTGATGTAATTTTTTTATATTTCTGCAAACTTTGATATGGTTTTCTTATATGTAGCGGCAAATACTAACAATGGACTTACTTCCTTGTCTGACGAGCTTATCTTTAGTTGTTCCCGGGGAACCTTTTGATGTTGAGATTCTAGAACATCTTGAGTTACGACCACTGGTAGAATGTTCATTTATTCGTTTGTCACAACATCTTATGGGTTTCGTTCTTCTATGTTAGCCTGATTAAGGTCATCTTGGATGCTTTTATTTTCATTATTGCATTATTCTATGACTTTAATTTTTTTTTATAGTTGTTGTTAACAATGACTTCATTTTTAATCGTATTTTGTGGTTTATTATTATTACGATCTATATCATCGTCGTTTTCTTTACAATTGATATATTGACATTGTGATTGTCAATATCATCTTGATATTTCATGTCCTTGTCTTCTACCTATTTTGTTTCATAGTCTTTGTTATTGTCTTCCTTAACAAGTCCTGGTTCTAGAGTTTCACTAGACAATTTTAAAGATTTTTCCAATGGCGTATTAATGTGCCTTACTTCCCTACCTTGTAAGAAGCCGCAGCGAAATTATGGTCGATGTACATATTTTTAACTGAGTATCATATTTTGAGGTTTGTAAATGGGGTGTCTTTTGTTATCCCTCCCGGAGTTTGGTGTCCTGAATATTGTGTGAGGAGGAATATAAGGAGGTGGTCGTCATGGCCTCCCTTCCTTTCTGGTTGAAGTAGCGACTTCAGACTCTTCCCTACTTGAATATTTAGAAGTTGTCGTCCTACCTTGTTCCTCTTTACTTAGAAACTTGGAAGTCACAATTGCTTCTTTTGTTGTGTGTGCAAATGGAGTTTCCAGATTTCCTTGGATTGAGACTTTGGAGACCGTAACCACTTCTTCATAGGCTTCTTCATCATTTTCTCTCAACCTTCGATAGGTTTGAGCAAAAAATTCTTTGGGGTCAGATCTTGCTACAAGTTCTTCCTTGATTCCATATTCTTCTTTCATGGGTGTAAAAATAGTTTCCAGCTCTTCCTTATTTGGAAATTCATGGGGCGTAACATCTTCTGCTATCATAGGTGTCATAGCAGTTTCCTACTTTCCCTCGCTTGAGAAGTGAGATGTCGTAGCTGCTTATTCATAGGCTTCTTCATCATTTTCTCTCAACATTGGCTCGGTTTGAGCAATAAATTCTTCGGGGTCTGATCTTGCTACAAGTTCTTCCTTGCTTCCATCTTCTTTTGTCGTGGGTGCAAAATCAATTTCCAGCTCTTCCTTATTTGGAAATTTAGGGGGCATAACCACTTTTGCTATCATAGGTGTCATAGCAGTTTCCTGCTTTCCCTCGCTTGAGAAGTGAGATGTCGTAATTATTTCTTCTCCGTAGGCTTCTTCATCATTTTCTCTCAACATTAGCTCGATTTGAACAAAACATTCTTCATGGTCTAATCTTACTACGATTTCATCCTTGATTCCAATTGCGTCACTCGTTTCTTCTTCGTTGATTTCTTGTGTATTTTCATTTTCATTTTTTGTTTCACTTTCTTGCTTCAAATATTTTTTTATCATTTCCTTCAAAATTTTAAAGTCTTCTTCATATTTTTCCCACTTTTTGTTTACTTTCTCGATTCCTTCAAAAAATTTATCCCGTGATGACAATATTTCTATCTTCAAAAACTTTGAGAATTTGATTTTTTAATAATAATAATAATTAATAATTAATTAGTTAATATTATTACTGTTGTTGTTGTTTTTATAAACTATATATATAGTTTAATATATAGTTTTTTTAATATTTTAAATGTTATAATAATAATAATTATTAGTATTTAATAATAATTTTATTATTATAAATTTTTTTTAAATAGTGGGATTTAAGGTTTAAGGCGGAGAGTAATGGTATGGAAGAGGAGTAAAGGGTAACGAGTGGACAAGGTGTAATGGTATGGATGAATTTATGGTTTTAAAAGTGTAATAATAATAATTATTGATAATAATAATATTATTATAATAATGATATTATCATTATATATGTTTTTATCTTAGGTGTGGTGTTACAATATTAAAACCATAGTTATTATCAATAACAATAATATATTTTCTAATACTTATATTGTTTTCGATGGCAATATGGAGATGGAAGATATTTGCGAAGAGAGATTGGAGATGAAAGAATTATAAAATAAAGCCATGGGCCAATTTTATAAAACAATGGACTGTTTCTAGAAAACCATGAATTGGTTTGTTGATGGCTTTTCTTTTTTACTTTTTTTTCTTTATTTTTTTTTCCAAGGAAAAAAAACATAATTTTATATCATCCGTAGAGAGACAAAATTACATTTTGCAGATATGCATTGCATATTCTAAAATATCCACCATGTCTAAAAGGTTACCATGATGACCAATCTGAGCCATCCATCAGATTTCAAGAAAAGACATACAAATTCACCATAAAACCGGGCCCTGCCCATTCCAACAAAAACATCCCATCCTGTCATATCGATCATGAAAAGTAGTAGAAACATATATGCAAGAAACAAGTCTGATATAGTCTCAGCAATAAACTAAGTGTAAAAGTCATATGTAAACATATAATGAGTCCACAAGATATATGCCTCATCATCAAGACAAAAAACACATCAAGTCACCACCAAATCAAAAAAGGGACGATGGTAGTATTCGAACGCATCATCACCTAATCGTTCCTTAACCTTCCACATGCCTGGATCCAGCAGGAGTCCCGCCTTCAATGCAGTGTCCGCTTGGCAGTTATTCTCCCTGTATACATGTTTGAATGTAATCAGATCAAAAGATTCCATCACATCCCAAATAGATAGTAAAATGTTGCCTAACAAAAGGTCGCTGCAAGTTTGAATTCTTTTAACCCAATTGATCACATTTAAGGAGTCACCGAAAATCTGAAGGGTTCTACACCCCTTCTCAGCTGCAAATATGAGGAGTAGTTGTAGAATTAATATCTCAGCGCGATTGTTACTACCAGTCCCCAACCAAGCAAACATTTCAAAGAAATGATTCTCATGCAGATATAAAATAGCACCTCCTCCACAAAGTTTGTTTTGTGAGGCACCATCAAAAAAACCCCAGGGATTAGACCTATCAATCTCAAGTGCTAGGACATCCCTCTGTTTTTTAATCTTCAGGTGTGTTGGAAGAGCAGTCGCAATCCCACAAACCAACCCAGCCGTGATAGTCGGTGTACAATCTTTCCCAGTGAAGACAAGTTTATTGCTGGCCAACCAAATACCCCAAGTCACCAAAAGAGGAAGAACAGTCATAACATCTGAAGAACCCATTCTACGCCAGTGTTCCCAGGCCTGCATGATAGTGACTCCTTCCCATCAACACATTGGATTCAACCGCAACAATGTGCAGGATTATTTCCACACCTCCACAGAATATGAGCAAGAGAGAAAAAGATGGCCAGTCGATTCCCCCGCATTCCGGCACAGTGCACACCATCCCGGACCATTGAACCCTCGTTTGATAAGGTTCTCCCATCAAGGGACTTTATTTTCTAAAACACACCACCAGAAAAGACGCGTTTTCGGGGGGCAATGGAATTTCCAAATCTTTTGCCACCACCACTCAGGCCGCACATCATAGTTCTGTGCACTCAGTAAGATATATCCTACCTTGGGAGTGTAATTCCCACAATCAGCCCCATTCCATATGAGTACATCCTCCACCACCCGAAGTATAATCATGGATAATCACAAATCCCCCATATATCGGTTCAGTTCAATCCTTTCTTGTTCATTAAGCACAAAATCCGAGACTGGTCGCCAAGACTGTGACCAACGGACCACCTAAACAGGGACTGCTAGCTGATAGAGAAAGTGAACACCATGCTGCCTCAGAGAGGCCACCAAAGGTTCAGATAGTCTAAATATGCCATTGCATCTGAGCCACGGATCGATGCCTACTCGCACACTCCTTCCATTACCCACCTTCCAAATCAGGTTTTCTTCAATAACAGCAAAGGATTTGATTACAGCTTTCCAGATGACCGATCCACCCTTGTGTCCCTTTTGGGGGATCCTAATCCAGTCAACAACAGAATCAGGGGCAATATATTTTTCAATCATAACCATGGTCCACGGGTTTTTCGAGTGGATCAAGCGCCAACCCCCTTTTGCAGCTAACGCTCCCGCAAAATTTAAGATATTTTTAAGGCCCCATCCCCCCAGGGATTTTGGCTTAGCAATCTTCTCCCATCTAACCCATGGAGTAACCGAAGCATCCTTATGACCGCTCCACAGAAAATGTAGACAAATTCTATGAGCTTTATCCAATGTAGCCAGGGGAATCCAAGAAAGAGACATCCAATAGACAGGAATAGCTTCCAATACTGACTTAACTAGAATGAGACGCCCTGCTCTAGAGAGCCACCGATGGCTCCAAGAAAGAAGATGCTTCTCCAGTTTCTCAATCAACCACATCCAGTCCTTCTTCAAATAGTTGTTGGGTTTCAAATTAAAACCCAGATATTTAAGACCCGCATCCAGATTGACTCGAATAAATGGGAAATGTGTTTAGGCGTGTCTTTCTTCCCCTTCATCCATACCATGAGTCGTCATTGCAGACTTCCCCTCATTTATTTCCATACCAATTGCAGAATAAAAGAGTCCAAGTATCCCAGAGATAGTATTGACATCATGAATGGTCCCTGAACAGAAAATTAGTACATCATCCACAAACAATAGATGTGTAATCTACAGATGTGGAGCAACAGCTATACCATGCATATGTCCATCTTTTTGTGCTTTCTTCAGAAGACAACTTAAACCTTCAGCCACAAGTAGAAAAAGTAGGGGAGACAAAGGACATCCCTGACATAATCCTCTCTCCGCATGAAAGAAGGGGGATGCAGCCCCATTAATCAGTACAGAGAAAGACACAGTAGTAATACAGCTCATGACCCACCTGACAAAAGCAATCCCAAATCCAAGATGAATTAGTAGCATATGTAAATAGAGCCAGCTTACCTTATCATATGCTTTAGAGAGATCAATCTTCAAAATTGCCCCCTTGATTTTGTGGGTCTTCATACTGTGGAGACCTTCCTGTGCCACACCAATAGCCTCATGAATTTGTCTTCCTTTAAGGAATCCAAATTGTTCACCAGAAATATGTACAGACGGTAGATCCTTCAACCTCTGTGCAATAATCTTAGTGATCACTTTGTATATACAATTACAAAGTGAAGGTCTGAAGTCATGCAGAGACTTAGGTTTATCCACCTTGGGGATAAGTGCAATGAAGGTCAAATTAAAACAGGCCGGGATATTTCCAGATAAGCGGGAATCCTCCACCACCCTAAGAATATCAGCCCCCAAGAGATCATATAGGTCTATAAATAATTCGATGGTCCAACCAACAGGACCAGGACTTTTATCCTTTTGAAAACTCTGGAGTGCCACTTTCAATTCTTCTTCAGAAAATTCTTCCACGAACGAATTGTTTTCCTCCTCCCCTACGAACCCTGGAAAGACTTGAGCAACTTGCATGATCGCCGCAATGTTTGCCCCTACCAGAGCCTTGAATAGTTTCTGAAAATGTTCAACCCCAGTCTCAGCCAATTCCTCAAACGTTTCCTACCTACGTCCTCTGTCATCCATCAGACTCCAAATGGTATTCACAGCTTTCCTACCCTTGGCGTAGGCATGAAAAAATTTAGTGTTTTCATCCCCACACGCCAGCCAGATAGCCCTGCTCTTTAATCGCCAGGTCTTCTCCCTATCCAGTAGCAGTGTATTCCTACGCCCCACTAGACCAACCAGGATGTCTTTAGACTCCTGATTCAGCATACCCCCATCATTCGAGTCCATAATGGATTCAATATCCATTTCAATTTTCCGCAATTCATTATCATCTCTTCTCCGTTTTTCCATCGCCCAATGCTTAATAAGCCCTTTCAATCAGGCAAAATTCGTTGCAAATTGAAAAGCCACAGACAGTCTGAAATCTGGATTATAGGGTACCCAATTGGAGAGAATCAAATCTCGAAAGGATTCATCCTTCAGCCAAGTCTTATTAAATTTTAGAGGGCTAGGAGGTTTTTATGGCCCATTCCAATATTCCAGAAAAATGGGCAGATGATCAGAGCGACCCCCACATCCCACCCATTGCTTCATATAGTGTTGGTGTTCCACCATCTTCTCACTGACAAAAAACTGGTCCAGACGTTTAGCCACACGCCCATCCCCACACCTATTATTATGCCACGTTGGCTTCAGTTTAACGGGTTCAATGTCGAGCTAGTTCCTCTCAATGAACTTCTGAGTAAAGTATGCCGAATGAATGTCCGGGTGAGCATATGGCCCCCATACCTCTGCTTGACCCAGAGAAAAATTAAGATCCCCACCAATGACTTCCAATTCCCCACAAAACAAATCCAGAGAGAAAATATTGTCCCAGAAGGGAATGCGGTTAATATAAGGACCATAAATGTTGAAAACATCAATAGGGTCCCCATGATCCAGACCTTGTACCGTCATTCCCAAGACCGATTCCATGCCCCAAATATTCAGAGCTTTAACCACACGGGTGTCCCAACCCATAGCAAGACCCCCCGACCGACCCCGAACATCCAAGGTCACAAAATTCCAGCCACAAAACCAATTCTCCAACTTCTTCTTGATCACATCTCCACCACCAAGCGTTTCCTGTAACAGCATAATATCCGGATGTTTTAAATCGAACACCCACCGCAGTGCAGGTCTTTTAAGGGGACCTGCCAGACCCCTACAGGAAGGAAATAATCTTCATTGACGACCCTTTTTCTGGGCCTGCACTGCTCTAAGTGCCCGTTCAATAGATAATTGCTTCCCCTCGGACAAGTCTTTTTGTGCCCTAGACTGGGCCTTAGCCAGATAGGATTTTGGTCCCCTTCCTCGAGACACAGGGAGAGAGTCCTTTCCTAGACCCCCAGGAGGGTGTTTAGTCCCTGATCTAAGGAAATAACCAAAGACAGCAGAGGTGGGTTGGTTAGGGGGCCCTTCCTCATTCTCAACAGGGTCCAGGGAATTTAGCATTACCTCCTCTAATATTGCAGCAATGGAAGGGGTGGAGTCTACCAAAGGGAGTGGGGAGATAGCAAGGTTCCTTAATTTTCCCCCATCCAGTCCATCCCAGAAACCTGAAAAATATTAGTAAAAACATTTAAAGACGGAGAAGGAGCAAAGGAGGAGATACCTGGTGGAGTCGGCCCCAAGCCCGGTTGATCTTCAGTAGTCACCCATACAACCGCTACCTCTGAACAATGAATCTCTTCCTCCGCCGTAGTAACAAGAGCCACCGTCTCCATATGCATCTCCTTCACCTCAGACGAAGAGGGTCCCATGGATGGTGATGACACCCCTCGACTCGAACCAGTCCCTTTATGACCCCACTGAGGACCTTGACCATTAATCGTGCGCACCCCCAAACTACAATCCACCGCCAAGTGTCCATATGCGTGACACCTGCGACATCGAAAAGGGATATTTTCGTAATCCAATCTCTACTTAAAGATGTATATCCCCAAGACGGGTGAATTTCTTCATACAAACCCTCACGCACATTGATATTCACAAGTATCTGGGCCACCCTACGCAACTTAGAAACCTTGAAAGACATATCTGCCTCTAGAAAAGTACCCAGAATATTGCTAATACAAATAAAATGTTCCTCAGACCAATATTGTCGTGGCAGGCCCAGAAGTCAAACCCAAATCGGCACTACGTCCACCCTTTCCCGAGAGGCATCAAAGTTTGGTGTCCATAATTTAAGCATAACAGGACATTGATCGATTGACCAGTTTCTTGCAAGAACCCAATTCGCATGATCCTGTTGGGTGAAATTGAGAGCAAACCATTCCCTGGTTAAGCCCTCCAGCTCCAGGAGCACCCCCAGATGTTCAGACCAAGAAGAGTTAATCCACTGCTCAATTGCCGGAATAGAAACATTCTTGCCAATGATCTTACCTACCATAGTCTTGGACGCCATTTGCACAATCTGTGACCACCAAATGTCCTCCCCTAGCGCATACGAGCATGCCACCCGCTTCTTCTTTACAAAATCCTTCCAGCGCCGATTGGCACCACAACCTCCAACCCGAGTCCCCAAAGGTTTAGATCCACCCCTAGAGTCACTAGAGGGAACAAAACCATCCGTTTCGGTGTTCACAAGTTCCTCTGCTGCCGCTGCCGGAGCAGGATTCCCCAAAACCAGTTCAGTAACCTCCACACCTTGCACATCAAGGCCCTCAGCACCAGAATCCACAAGGTTCATCGCGGCCTCCAAATCCACAGGCGAAATATTGCCTCTGTTCAAAGTAGATTCCCCTACCACCAGAGGATTTAAACCCAAAAAATCCACTTCCCCAACCCCCGAGAGCACCGCAGGGTCCCCTTGAGCACACAGAGGAGAATCGGCAAAAAAGAGCGACGAAGAGAAAGTTCTCCCCAGTTCTGTTTGCAAAGATGCCGAAAGAAAACCGTCGCCCTAGAAGTTAGTGCTCAAAACTCCCAAACCAAAACCGCCCGAAGAATAGCGAAAAACCCCTTCTGACACCGGATCCACCGAATAATCAACCTTGTCTTCCAAGCCCATGACGAACGCCGACAAAAGCCCTAAAACGATCAAAGTGAAACAGTAACTGCTACCTCCCAACCGATGCCCTTGCAAAAAACCCTACGGTCAATACAGCCAGGGTAACAGCCTCACCAAACGCAGGTAAAAGCTAGAATAACCCTGACCAAGAAAGCCCCACCGTCATTTTCCAAAGCAGCAAAAATGAGTGTGAAACATAAACCGGGAGGTGAACAGGTGCAAAACCCGCCTACAAGTGCCTAACAACCTCTCCTAGGCTTGTTAGGGGTATATCAGTTCACAGGCCGAGGCTCGGCCGATCAACCCTACCGCCCTCACCGTACAGAGCACTCATCCTTGCCCAAATCGATTCCCCCAAACTTTCACTTTTTTTCATTTTTTTTCTTTATTTTCTTTATGTTTCCTTTTTTTCTTTTCCCTTTTTCCTTCTTCTTCTCTCCCACAGGGAGCTTCTTTTATTTCTTCAAATATTAGTAATTGAATAGAACCACTAGTTTGTAAAAAAAAAAATCACCTGAAAAAAATATAAAATAATATATATACCACAAGTCAAGAGCAAAATTACTCTTTGGTGGAGGGAGCAAGGAAGTGAGCGATGAGGGGAAACACAGGAATGAGTGAGAAAATGATGGGAATGGGAAGAAGGAGAGTGGAAGTAATGAGGAAAATGTAGAATGAGAAAGTGAGAATGATTTGACGTAGGAAGAATATGAGAGTGCACAGAGAGACGAGCCTGAAGCTCTGAAACCACTTGTAAGGTAACAACTTACATATTTATATTATTATATAAATAAATATTTTTATAATTGAATTGTTGATTTTACAATGCAATGGTCAAATGTTTTGTATGACCATAAGTCGAATAGTTGTGTCTTCTCATTAGGAAACACGACATCTTAATGTTAGTTATAATGCAGAAATATATTCGTATGTTTTCTATATCAATCTCAGAAAAGTTCTTGGTGCGTTGGACAATCCAAATGGCATGACCAACCACTCATGCAACCCATCATTTGTTTTAAAGGTTTTCTTCCACTCATCTCCTTCTCTAATTATGATCTGATGATTATCCACTCTTCAAATCCAGTTTTGAAAAGCATGTTGCCCCACTTAGGCAATCCATCATGTCATCCATCCTTGGTAACAGAAACCTATATCTGACAGTGATCTTGTTAATTGCTCTGGAGTCAGTACACATCCTCGACTCGCCATCCTTCTTTGGTGTCAATACTACTGGTACCACACATGGACTCAAACTCTTCTAGACCAAACCTTTGTCCAACAATCCTTGGACATGTTTCCTCAATTCTTCATTCACTTGAGGTGTCAGCCTATACGCTACCTTGTTTGGTAAACTGGCTCCTGGAATAAAATCAATCTGATGACTTATATCCCTTCTTGATGGTAATTCATTGGGTAAATCATCCACCACAATGTTACTATACTCACTCAACATCTCCTGAATCTCCTTGGGTAGATCTGTCACATTAGTCTTCATTGTCACCACTCTCGGTTTGCATACCACAACATAGTTCAACTCTTCCTTCTCAACCTGCTGTAAATATTCCTTTCCTGACAACATCAGAACTTTAGGTGCTGATTGTCCTATTGTACTACCTTATTGTAAAGGGTGAAGTACATCTTTTATCCCATTCTACTCAAAACTATAATAGTTACTCCTACCATCATGAGTCACTCTCTTATCAAATTGCCATGGTCTGCATAACAGTATATGGCAAACATCCATGGGCATCACATCACACAGAATCTTGTCCTTATATGGACCTATTTGGAAATCAATTTCACACTGCTCACTTACCAGGATTTGGTGTCCTTTGTGTAACCAAGATACTTTGTATGGAATAGGATGCTTGGTCTTCTTCAAACTCAGCTTCTCCACCCTCTCTGTGGAAACAAGATTATCAGTACTCCCACTGTCAATTACCATCTTATAGCACTTCCCTTGGAATTTACATGTAGTCCTGAATAACGACTTTCTTTGAGCAGGCTCTGCGTGCTCCTTCTTAGGTTTCAACAAGACTTTATTCATCATCAATGACTCTCCTGTCTCAAGAAAAACTTCCTCTATTGCCGACTGTTCTTGTTGTTGCTCATTCTAAGCTACATAGGCTCCTCTCTGTCCTATGTCTTCCTTCCTTGTACATTCAAATGACTTATGCCCCAACTGGTTGCATTTGTAGCATCTAACGACAGCTTCTCTGCCTCTTCGTCTGCCTCTACCTCCTTGGTAAGGTCCTCTTCTGCTAGAGTCACCTCCTCTACCATGTTGCTCTTGCTGGCTAGAATTACTGGACTCTCCCCTCTGTGCTCCAAATCTTCCTCTTCCAGTCGCTTTCCCTCGTCCTCTAGCTGAACCGCAACCTCTATTGAAGCTCTACTTCCTTGCTATCTTTTCTTCTGCCCTCAAGGCACACTGATATGCCTCCTCCATTGTTTTGGGTGATATCATGATGATCTCTTCTTGGATATCCATCCTTAGACCATTCACATATCTAGCAGCCTTCTCTATTGATTCCTCCACATATATAGCCCTTAGGTTTGCTTTGTAAAAATCCTCAGTGTACTCTCTCACTGTTAACAATCTCTTCCTAAGGTTTTGTACTTGTCTATACATAATTAATTGGTAATGTTTGGGCAAGAACTTAGCCCTCATCTTTGCCACCATTCTATCCCAACTTTTTATCAATGGCTTGTTCTTCCTCCTTCTTTCTGTTTGCACACTATCCCACCACAAGGATGCATGCCCTTTCAACCTTGTCACAGCCAATCTAACTCTCTTGTCTTCTTCTACCTCATCGTACTCAAAGTACTTATCCATCTCACTGATCCAGTCAATGAGATGCTCCGCGATGAGACCTCCATCATAAGTAGGCAACTCTGGTCTCGGCCTTGAAGTTGCTCCCAGAATAGATTTGAAATATTTTAACTCTAGTGTTTCCTACACAGGTGCAGCTTCTTCTCTATGTTCTTCATCCTCGGGTTCACTTACATCCCTTGCTTTTGGGTCTCTTCATCTGTCAGTTTCCATGGCTTCCAGAGGTGCCCTTAACTCCCTCATTTCTTCTTGAACTTCTACGTTCCCCGCTGGTCTACCTCTGTCACGACCTCTTTCTCTTCCTATACGTGCAGTCATCTTCTCACACTAAGCCTCTGTAATAACAGTTCTCTTTCACACTGCTACAATTTACCTCACCAAGCCTCTTCTTGGGCCTTGGTATTTCGGCAATGTCGGTCCTCTATCCAAAACCTCTTGAGCGCTCTTCTTGGCTCTCTCCAGGCTTCTACGACTACGCTTCTTTCTCACATGAGCTCCTTCTTGCTCCTTCATAAATTCTAACCACAATCTCAATTGTGGAATTTCTGAACAGGAAATCTCTTCCAGCTCTGATACCAAAATTGTTGTAGGTGGGTCGACGGGTCACAACCAACCCCAACCAGCACTTCAAGGATCTAGTGGCTCCTACACTTAGTAGGACTTCCAAATTTAGTCTAATGGCCAAATTCTGCTCCAAAATTGCCTCCCCGTAATTCTGTCTCCACAACAAACCTTTCCGCATGTGGGTTGCGTGGTGCGGGAACTTGAACACCCAACATTGTGCTCCACAACTTTCCTTCCGCAATGGCCTTCCTGCAAGCAGGATGCAGGATGCCAACTTCCCAAAGTTGCTCCCCTGCAACTTCCTCTCCACAATTGCTCAGCCGTCAGATCTTTGTGGCCTTCACTCCGGCCATAGATCTAATTTTTGTGCGGATCTATTAACTCCCTCGCAAATTTCATTGTGGGCTTCTTCTGGGCCATCAGATCTTTGTTTGCGGACTCAATCTCCACTGTTCATTCTCTACAAAACTTGTTAATGGCAGAAAATCTACGGGTTGCATCAATTGATCATGGAATTGATCAATCTAGCCTGCAATCTTCCCGATTCTTTAGCCTAACACTCTTATGCATGCATCTACACTCTACTTCAACTATTCAAGCAAGAAATCAATTCGAGAATACAGTAACTTCTCAAAAATACACAAATGTTCAGGAAAACCCCAAAGTCGGCTCTGCAAAGATACATAGTTCAACACAGTACATGCATAAAGGCTAACAACCCTACAAACACACAGTTAATCCTTCTATTAATCAATCAAAGGAAAATGCACACAACTTGGATCTCTCTTCTTCCGACTCTTCAAAATATTTACAAGTAGGGATCAGGCACAGGTATGTCCTCTCTATGCAAACTCAGAATTCTAAATGTTGAAGAGCAAAACCCCCTCTACATCTCTAAAATGTCTATTTAAACTAAATTGCTACTCTATTCCTGAGTGGTCCTGCAACTGAAAACAAACACTATGACGCCTGATGAAAACATCCTTGTCTGAAACAAACTACCAGTGGCTTGATCTCCACGCATGGAGTCGTGATCTGCAATGATTTCTACCCTGCTAATCAGACTATGACTCATCACAAAATGATTACAAAAGATGCCACAGCATGTGACCAACTCATCACATTATTGGCATGCCATGATGCTCCTACATCAGATGTCTTCGAATACTTCAAGGAATTCAGAATCAAAGTTGAGAAGAAGACAAGTAAATACATTAAAACCCCCAGATCAGATCAAGGTGGTGAGTACACTTCTGGAGCTTTTAGAAGATATTGTACAGAAAATGGAATCCAACTCCAATTCACAGTCACCGATACACCTCAGCAAAATGGTATTGCTGAGAGGAAAAACAGAACATTGGTGGAATGTGCTCGCAGCAATGTTCCAAGGTGAAAACATTTCTAATGGTTTTTGGGCTGAAGCAATAAACAATGTTGTTTATTGAAAGAATACGATTCCAACAAAGAAATTAGAACTTTGAACCCCCTTTGAAGTCTTTCATGGCTACAAACCTGAAATTAGTCATTTAAGAATATTTGGTTCTAGGGATTTTGCACACATACCTAAATATGACAGAAGGAAATTGGATGCAAAATCTATTGAATGTGTCTTTGTTGGCTACTGTGATGATCAGAAAGCATACAAACTGTTTCATCATAGTTCACACAAATTGATTGCTATTAGAGATGTTGTATTTCATGAAAATACAGATATGTGTAATAGGATGAATAACACTGATGAAGAACTGATCCCAGATGAGCATGTCCAAATAGATAAAATTCTTCAAAAAGTGCAGGACTAGCAGCAGGTGCAACAACAACAGGTTCAGGAACAGGAATCAAGCATGAGTGATACTACCTCAGATGATGAAACATCAGAAGACAGAAGAATCATGGATGGAACTCTAGCGGGTACTGTAGTACCTAGAAGTTCGACTCATCAAACTCACCCTCCAGTAAAGTTTAGAGACTATGCCTTGATGACTAGTATAATGAATGTCATAGAACCATTAAATTATGAACAAGCCAAAGATAAGGAAGAATGGGTAACTACAATGAATGAATAGTATGATTCTATTGTGAGAAACAAAACTTGGGATTTAGTATAATTACCCAAAGATAAAGTACCCATAGCATCAAAATGGCTATTCAGATCTAAACTTAAAGCAAATGGTAGTGTTGACAAATTTAAGGCAAGATTAGTTGCTAAGGGTTATTCTCAGCAAAAGGGGTTTGATTTTGAAGAGACATATGCACCAGTAGCTAAGTTAAACACTATCAGATTGTTAGTTGCATTAGATACTAAACATAACTGGAGAATACACTAGTTAGATGTCAAATCTGCTTTTCTAAATGGTGATTTAAAAGAGGAAGTATACTTAGTGCAGCCTAAAGGCTTTGTGCAGAAAGGACAGGAACAACTTGTGTGTAGGTTAAAGAAAGCTATCTATGGACTGAAACAGGCTCCTAGATCATGGTATATCAACATTGACACCTTTAAACAATAAGGGTTTTTCAAAAGTAAAAATGATTCAAGTTTATGTATTAAAGAAGATTCAAGTTTATGTATGTGGATGATATTATCATTACAGGTGGAGCATATCAATTAGTTGCAAGTATTAAAAGTAATTGGTCACAGGAATTTGAAATGAAATACCTTGGCGACTTACATTATTGTTTAGGCATTTCTTTTTAGAGATAATCTGGTAAAACATTCATCACTCAAAGCAAATATGCAAGGGAAATACTTGACAGATTTCAAATGAGTGAATGCAAATCTATATCCACTCTTTTGGACCAAAATGTCAAATTATACAACAGTGATGGATCTAAAGAAGCTGATGGTACTTTGTATCGTCAACTAGAGGATAGTCTAAACTACCTCACTACTACAAGGCCAGACCTATCATACTATGTTAGTATCCTTAGTCATTTATTGGCTAAGCCATGCGAAACACATTGGAAAGTTGCAAAGCAGGTCATAAGTTATTTAAAAGGAATTGTTAATTATGGTATTTTATATACTGATGTATCTGATGTTCAGTTGGCAGGTTACTCTGACTCTGACTGGGTAGGAAATCCTGATAACAGAAAATCCACATCTTGATATTCTTTTAACATTGGTTCAGGAATCATATCATGGAGCAGTAAGAAACAACCAACTATTTCTTTATCATCCACAGAAGTTGAATACAAAGCTTTAACCAGTGATACTTGTGAAGCCATTTGGTTGAAGCGCATTCTTGAAGAGGTTGGAACACAACAAAAACAAGCTATCGGAATCCAATGTGACAATTAAAGCTCAATTAAGCCGACACATAATCCAGTATATCATGCCAGATCCAAACATATTGAGTTGCAACATGATTTTGTCAGAGAAAATATTGAGTCTCAAGAAATTGAACTCATCTATTGTAATACAAGTGAGAATGTTGCTGATATTTTTACTAAACCAGTTGGAAGGATCCATTTTGAGGATCTTAGGAAGAAATTAGGTGTTGTTAAGAATCCATTTCTGCATTAAGGGAGGTTGTTAGATATAATGCAAAAATATATTCGTATGTTTTCTATATCTAGGTTTCTTGTTCAAACAACTCCTATGTTGTAGGATCTAATCCACATTTATTGGATCTAGATTTGCTTATCTCTTAGCTATATATGTAACCTTTATTCCTTAATACAATTGAGTTCAGTGTTTCTCCTCCTGTCTGTCTGAGCGAGCCTTTGTGCTCTACTGGTTTCCTCCTTGGTTTCTCTAATTCTTAATAATTAGATAATTAATCCTACAAAGATAGAAAGGAGGGATAAACAGGACTTAGGGTTTATAGCGGAGACCTCCTACAAAGATGCTTTGAAACTTGGGGATCTATCCCTTATTGAACTACAGGATAAGAATAATCTTGTTAAAACCTCATTACATATTTCTATCCTGAAAGTAGAGAATAGGCATTTTCTAAGATATTGCAAAACGGATAGTGGTGCAAAACACTCTTTTTGGGGCAGTCTAGGGAAGAATAAGGAAATGATGACTATAGGAAAGGGGCATAAATCTTCTTTACATAAAGCCCAAGAAAAGGCAGTCTGGGATATTGTGGATGGTCGCCAACAAACTATTAAATCAACAATTAGAATTACAGAGGCTGGTCATTGTAACTTTAAAGAGGCACTTAGAGTAGTGGAAGCCTCTAGAGGGGTTTCTCCATGATTTTCCTTTCTCTAAATTGTAGAGGTATTGCTAGCGCCTCCAAGAAGCTAGCGATCAGGAGGATTTTGGATATTTATAAGCCTGATGTAATCTTTTTTCATGAAACTATGTGTTTGGGCATTAAAGTGATAGAAGAGCTGGAATTTTTTATTAACGACTGGGAATTTGTGTCTTTAGATGCTTTGGGGAAATCGTGTGGTTTGATTACTAGGTGGGACTGTAGAAATTTTAAACTCTTGAATTCTTGGTCTATTGCTTCTAGAATTGGGGTTCACCTGGAATATCATGAGTTGAAACTTCCTTTGTTCTTTCTAAATATCTATGGGCCTTATGGGGAAATAGAATCTCATTGGAACTCTATGTTTGCTAAATCTTTAGTAGCAAGATAAAACTTAATTATAGGAGGTGATTTAAATTTCTCCTGAGGCCAATTAGAGATTTTGGGGACTAAAGCCAGGAAAGACCCTCTTGTTGATTTCTTTCAAAACTTGCTGGTGGTGAAATGTTTGGTGGATGTGATTCCCTGGAAAATTAAACCTACTTGGTCCAATAGAAGAAATGGTATGGATAGAATAGCTAAAAGGATTGATCACTTTTTGCTATCAAAGAATCTGGTGGATTCTTCTTCTAGGGTTTGTCAATGGGTTGGTCAAGTAGGGGACTCAAACCATTAGTTGAATTTTAAAGATTGATGGAGTAGCTGTTAAAAATTCAGGTTACTTTAAGTTTAATCCTTCTTGGCTGAATAATAAAGATTGTATTCAAGCTATAGCTTCATCTTGGAATGCTTTTGATGTTAACTGTGTGGAATCAACAACCATTCAAATGGAAAAAATCCTTCATTTGGCCAAGTCTATTGCAACAATTTGGATTCATATTTAGAAAGATAAGGAAGATAAGGAACTTTGTGCTATTGAGGGATACATAGTTGTTTTCTTTCATGGAGAAGGTTCGTGTCCATGAACAGAGGAAGACATAATTAATATTTTCATGTTGGAAAAAAGGAAGAAAGAGATTTTGTGGAGCAAAGAAGATGAAGAGAGGATTAAGAGCAGAGCGATTTGGATGGAGAAGGGAGACGATGACACTAAATTCTACCATAATTTGACTAATCAGCGGAAGAACCTTAATACTATTTGGAGTCTTAAAAAGGATGATGGGGGTTTTATAAGTAGTTATGATGATTTGGCTATTGAAGGGGTAGATTATTTCGGTTCTTTATATAAGGAAGAAAAAATTAATTCGAAATAATATGTTCAATTAGCTCTTTTGTATCCTAAAATGGTTGATGAAGCTGATAATGAAGCTCATATGGAGAAGGTCTCGGTTGAGGAATTGGGATTTGCCATGTCTGGTCTTCAGAAAGAAAAAAATATCATGTTCAGATGGGCTTACTATAGAAATTTTCATTCGAATGAGACACTGTGATTGAGGATCTCTTGAGAGTTGTGGATGATTCCATAATTAAGGGTTATTTTTGGGTTCCTTTAACACTACTTTTGTTTCTCTCATACCTAAATCAGACTCCCTGGAATAATTTGTTGAGTTTCGACCTATTTCTGTATGTAACCGTATTTAGTGAGTATTTACAAAATAATTGCTGAGGTTATTGAAAGAAGGGTTAAAGGCATCCTTTCTAACGCATTTCTGGAGAGCAATTTGGGTTTTTACCTGGACGTCGAATCCATGAAGCCATTGGAGCAGCGTAGGAGGGTTTACACTCGATCATGACTAAGAAAATGAAAGCAACAATGGTGAAAATTGATCTTTCTAAAGCCTATGATCAGGTGACTTGGATCTATCTTCGAATTGTCTTAACTCAGGTTGGTTTTTGTCCCTTTATGTTTAGTTGGATTATGGGTTGTCTCTTTTCTGTATCCTTTTCGGTTCTTATCAATGGGAAACCATCAACAGAGTTTTGAGACAGGGATTCCCTTTGTCCCCTATCCTCTTTGTGCTGGTTGTGCAACGGCTCATTAGATCCATTATCCAAGGTAAAGAAAATGGTTGTTTTAAAGGTGTTGGTATTAAAGGTTTAATGTGTCTAACTCACCTTTTGTTTGTGAATGACGTATTCATTTTTTGTTTTGGTTCTCACGAAGATGGTGCGAAGTTGGCCAATATTCTTTCTCTATTCAGTTTGACTATAGGTATGATCATTAATCTTGTGAAGTCTTCATTTTTTGAAGTTGAGATGACTTTATCTGAAGTAGTAGATTACAAGAATATTTTGCAGATTAAGGATTTGAGGTTTGTTGAAGGTATAAAGTATTTGGGTTTTATGCTTAAACTGCTTGATTATAGAGTTAAAGATTGGTCTTGGCTCTTAAAGAAATGTGAAAAGGGTCTCCAACTAGAGTTTGCGTTGGATTTCCAAGGGAGGTTAGTTGATTCTCATTAAGTTTGTCCTTGCTTCTATACTTGTTTATTAGTTTATTTCTTGGATTCTGAAAAGGATTCTCAATCAACTAGACTCTATTTGTATGAGATTTTTTTGGTCTGGGAAAACTGATAGAAAAGGATTTGAATGGACGCATTAGAAGAGTATCACTGCTTCGAAAGCTTGGGCAGGATGGGGAGTAAAAGATATTCAGTTATTTTCTAAATCACTAGCTACTAAGAGTATTTGGAAGGTCATTCAAGGTCAGGGACTATGGATCGACATAATGAAGCACACATATATCTTTCCCCTGTCTCTACTAGAATGGATCAGGAAGCCCACTAAGTATGTGATCATTATTTCTTCAATTGGAGAGCAGATATTAGTGATTTCGATGTTATTAGAGATTGTTTGTAATGAAAAATTAGTCGTGGAGATAAAGTCAGAGTGGGAATTGATCCCTCGGTGGGCTGCGATGATAATTTCACTCTACCTCAAAGCCTTATGTCGTCTATTCATGACAAGGACATGTTTATGATTATAGATATTAGATCTAGGTATAATTCAGATCATTGGAGAACATACTAGATCAATGCTTCTACTCTTGGTTTACAAGAAGAAGATATAGGGATTTGGCAGTCGTACAACAAGCTATTGAGAAATAATGATATCAACCTTTCTGTTTCTGAAGATAAAATTATATGGAAGGAGTTGAAAATGGTATGTACTCGCCAAGAGAGGGCTATATTATGTTGTTAGATAAGGCATATTATGGGAGCAAGTAGTTATAGTGGTGGAAGCAGGTCTGTTGATTCAATTGTCAACTGAAATCCAAAATCTTTTTGTGGTTTATTATTTCAGATAAAGCATTAACATGGGATAGATTGTAAAGAAGGAACTAGTATGGCCCTAATAGATGCAACTTGTGCAAGGATCATGAGGAAACCAACAGTCATTTGGTAATTGATTGCAAGTATATCAACCTTGTTTGGAAAGCATTGGAGATCCCTGAAGGAGTTAAAAGCTGTTGGATAGGTTCTTCAATTGAAGAAATATAGTGGAACTGGTGTAGCAGTATTAAAACACATGCTTATTTCACTCTTCTGGTTATGGTTATTTGGTTGGTTTGGAAGGATAGAAACTCATTTATATTTGAATATAAGTTTACACAAACTGTAATTTGTGTTATTGAAAGTAAAGCTTTGCTTGAGTTCTTTCCGCAAGTAGATTTGAAAAAGAAATTGAGAATTGTTAAGCCTTTGGATTTCAAAGAATATCCTATAGCTTTATTTGATGGAGCCTCTTAGGAAAAGAGTGGCTTTTGCAAAGTAGGTGGAACTACCCTTCTAACTAATAATGTCTCAATTGCCTTCAAAGCAGGATTAGGTTATGGAACTAACAACTTTGCTGAAATTTCAACGCTTTGGCTTCTTTTGCTATTAGCTAGAACCAAAGACTTGGATAGGTTATTTGTCCATGGTGATTCCTTGATAGTTATCAATTGGATGAACAAGGTTTGGAATTGTCACAATTTGCTTCTTCAATCTCTCTTGGAGGGAGTTCATAGTCTAACTGAAGATTTTGAGAAAATATGTTTCAGACACATTTATAGAGAAATTAATGTGGAAGCAGACTCTTTCTCTAAAGAAGGTTTACTGCTCAAGAAGGGTGAATGGGTTCTTTTTGAAAATGGATCTGATTCATTAGTCAATTTCTTTTGATCAAGAGGTTTTATGAATAGAGCTTTTATGTCATGAAGAGAGCTTTTGGCTATTAACTATTTGAAACATAGTAAGCAGTTTTTGTAGGATTCAATATGAATATTTTAGGTTTCAAAGATTGAGGTCAGGGTGATTTTGTTGAATATCTCAGAACTTATGGAAAAGTCTCATATTTTTGTAAGACAAAAATGCTAAAACTTTTTTAGTATTCGAAGAAGGTAATATATTCTATGAATATAATATGACTTCTTTTTTCTTGTAAATAAAAACATAGATGATTAATCCCTAAACTAATAATTAATATTTTCTTAATAAATGTAATATACGTTTTGTATATTACATTAATGAACTTAAGATTGGCATAAGTCGGGACGAGTTGGTCACAACGAACTAGTTTAATAATGATTTTATTAGCCTAATGGGAATATTAATAAAAAAAATGACTTGAGATGTATTATGCACCCATGAGAATTAAGTTACAGTAAACCCTATAGACTTTTTATACCAGGGCTAGTCTTTCATACCCTAATCGTATGAAGGAAAATACTTTCTTTTTACCTCAACGATTTAAATACTATAAATCCCTAAACAAATGGGAAGACAAGCATCCGTTCTCCATGA
Source organism: Pseudotsuga menziesii (assembly GCA_001517045.1). Taxonomy (NCBI): domain Eukaryota; kingdom Viridiplantae; phylum Streptophyta; class Pinopsida; order Pinales; family Pinaceae; genus Pseudotsuga; species Pseudotsuga menziesii. Next base: position 280,489 of record LPNX011145441.1, on the reverse strand, counting down.
AGAATAAAACTCGAGAAAATAATTAAAGGCTATGTACAGTTGTGTTGCAGCTGCAACCGTTCTCCCCAAATTTCTTAAATTTTGGGCCCCTCCTCATGATTTAGCGTTGTTTTTAATCGTTGGATCCTTTGAACCTTTTGGTCGTGCTTTAGTGTTGGATGATTTTAAAAGATTGACTCTCGGCCTGTTTTCGGAGATTGTGTGTGTTTGAAGTTGTTTGGGTCGCCGATTGTGAGTTTGGTTTTGCTGATAGTTTTTTGAAAGGCCGCTGTTTCGGAGGTGAAATGTATTTTGACCATTGTTGAATTTTAAAACTCTCAGAACACTTAATTTTTCTATTGATCGGGCGTCATTTTTTTTTTAATCGAAAGCCGTAGCCGTTTCCTCTTCCGCCGTTGCGGCTCCCAAAGCGGCTAAGCACCCGAAGTATGAAGCGCTTCGACTACCGATGCGTGTTAACCCTTTAGTCGTGTACCCGTAGCCTTTTCTCTTCTGCCGTTGCGGCTGGGAAATTCACTTGGCTTCCGATGTGATGTCTTCTGATTTCCAACTAAAGCTTTTCCCGCCCCCATTTCGCGTGTCTTTAGCCTTTCCTCTTCTATCGTTGCGACTCCCAAAGTAGTTAAGCCTCCGAAGTGTAAAGCCTTCCGACTTCCGATTGAGAGTGTTCCCGCCCACGGGTAGCGTATCCTTAACCTCTCCTTTTCCGCCGTTGTAGCTAGCAAATCCTTTTCGCGTCCGATGTTGATATCCTTCCAGCTTTTGATTCAGAACTTTCCCGCTCGAGGCTTAGTCAAACTCTTCTGTTTATTAAAATTCTCATATCAAGGGATGCACCTGGCCATTTTCTTGTGGACTAGCCATTTCAGGTGGTTTAAGTTAATGTTTAAAATGCCATTTCAACGAATGATGCACAGTTTTTTGATTGGAGGTGGTTTTTGGAGCTTGGTCAAATCACTACGACGCGCAGGCATAGCTGGGCAGGTTTTGGAAGAAGTCGAACTGTGGTCGTCCAGATCACTAGCAGGACAAACGAAGGAAAAGACAAATTGACTGGCGACAAAGGCACAGGCCAGAAAGATCTATCAGTTACTAATCAGATCATGAATGCATACAGAAAATAAAATGGGAAGATGAAACGTTTTAAGGGATGGGAAAAGTCATACGTTGGGGGAACCCAAGCGATCTACTGTTTTGTTTAAATATTTGAAAGTTAATAGCTAGAGGGGCTTTTTCCCTGGAAAAACTTGTAACTTAATGCTTGTAAGAGGAACTATTTCGTTTTACAACCAGAGACTGCAAATTTTGCCTGTTGGAGGAAGTACTATGTGAAATATGTCAATGTGATTAAATGAGCAATGTTAATGTGAACCATTTTGTTTTCAGTTGTGCCTCATTAGCTGTAAGAGTGTTCTAATTTCTTGAACCTATGTTCTTGTCTGAATGTTCTTCAGTACCTTTATGATGTCATTTCCACTATGAGTAATGAAAATTTTAACTGTTGATGAGCTATCTTATCATATATACTTTTATTCATGTTTATATGTTTGGTTATAAGAACAGCTATCTGTGATTTGCCATAACACATGAACAAGGGTGCATTACTCATGAATGAATACCCAACTCTCTAGAGATAGTTTAGTTAGTATTTATTTTCTTGCATGATTTGGATGCTTGTGAGTCTAAGACGAGAGGTAAGAACCTGCGCATCACATTGTGACTACTCTTTGCATCTTTATCACCCTGCATTGTTAATTAGGCACGTGCATATCATACTTAAGTCAAAAATACAAAATACATGGTGGACCGAGCCGCAACCAGTAAAACCCTTGTTTTGTTACTTAACCTACCGTAGCTGGACCACAAACCTGACGAATTCCCTATACCAAACAGTCACGGGCTAATTGGGAACGTTGACTGGGGAGAATCCTTTGTTGTTGTTGCATGCAAATTTCCAGGCCTCAACAGTTATGGCGCTAGAAGGAGGGCCGCCAGTGCATGGCTGGCCGAGGAAACCCGTTTTCCCGAGATTATTCCATCGGTAATAGTTCTGAAAGCAGTGGACTTCATAATCCAATTCTGGAAGAAAGGAATAGAGAACATCTATATTCTGTTGGCAACGAAGTTGTTAATGACCTGAGAAGACACACTAGGGCATATGTAAAGAAGATTGGAGGATTTCCAATTATCCCTGAATTTCCCAGAAGAGAATATAAAAAGAAAGATCGTCCTGTAGTAGAAGACTCGGTGTTGGTTGGAGACTGGGAAGAACTTGTAGAAACAACCTTACAAGAAGTTGTACTACCTTTGGATCAAGAAGGCCCAGATACCCCTCACAGTTCTCCTGCTCATACTCCTATTGGCTCACCTCCTCACTCTCCACCTAGACTCATGGCAGGAGTAAATGCTAATCCACCACCAACCCACCAAATCCACCACCTGCCTGGAGAGCCAAATCACCTTTAAATCTAACTGCTCCGCTACATGATTTACCTCAATCCTTTGAAAAGATGCTGCCCAAATTCGACCCAAATGAGAAGATACTAGTAGATGATCATCTGCAAAGTTTTTACTTAGCAATAGAAGGGTTGAGGGCTGGGGAGTATGAGGATGTAGTTTGTAGACTATTTCTGCATACCCTTAAAGGGGCTGCAGCATCATGGTATTTTGGGTTGCCTGCTAATTCTATCCCTGATTGGGATACCTTCGAGAGAATTTTCAGAAGTAAGTATGCGATTCAAAAGACTAATGCAACCCTCATGAAAGGACTATGTGCCTTGAAGAAAGAGAGAAAGGAAAAGGTGCACAGTTTCACACAAAGGTTTGCAGCATATCTCAAAAAAAATTCTGAAGCTGATAAACCTTCGGACAAGGTATTGATTGAGTATTATACTTCAGCTTTAGGCCCTGATTTGGCCATGTTTGCCAAAGGTAGGGCCAAGCCTACTTTGACCGAAACCTATGAAGAGGCAGAAGTAGTGGAGGCTGAAAGAGAAAGTATCGAAGATTATCCAAAACAGTCAGGAGAGAAAGGTGCGGGAAGGAAAGCCTTATTGTTTACTAAGCCTAAGGAAGAGAAATCGCCAGATTTTGAAAATATGGCAAAAATGATGCAGAAGCTTTCCAACAAAATCATAGATTTGGAGAAAGAGAAGGAAACACAAAAGTTCTATAAGCCCTATTATAAGAAAAGAGAGGATAACAATCAGTCTCAACCTCCTCCTCACAATGCTGCATCCATGAATCTAACAGAAGTAGGAATGGAATTTTTTTGCACTTTCCACCAACAACCACACTCTGAAAGAAATTGTCCTCCATGGATAAACCCAATGACGTTGATTATGAATCAGCTGTTGGATTCTAAGTTAATGGAAGATGGAGATGAAGAAAGAAAGGAAAATACTACTTCAACAAAGGAACAAGAAGAGGAAACCATGGTTTTGTGGAATTCTGTTTCATTATTTGACGTAGAAGAAGAAAAGAAGCAGGGCTATAAGGGCATCATGGAAACCAACGTGACAACAAGGAGCCAAGGGCCAATTAAAGAAAACAGTCTCATTCTCCCAAAAATTAAGAGGCTTCAGCGAAATGTTAAGAAATTTCAAAATAAATCCTTAGCTGATAAAATTCCATAATTCACTATTACCAGCCAAGATCCTAAGCAGAATAATACGTTGGCCAAGCCAAATAAAGAAAAGATGAATGCTGATAAACCTCATCCCATTGAAAAGAAGATGGAGTATGACATCGTGGAGGATTTAAAGAAGGTAAAATCGAATGTTTCATTATTTGAAATGTGTAAAGTGTCGCAGCAAAGAGAAAGACTATTGAAAGCACTTGAAGCATCGGATGAAAAGCTGCCCACTGACAATCAACCTCAGGAAGAAGAAGAAATCGACGAAACCAGTGTTGGAGGTAAGTCTAAAAGCAAACATCCACCTTTGCTCCTCACGTTTGAAATTTTCAATCACAACGTACATAATTGCCTGGTAGACTCAGGGGCGTCGATTAATGTCATGCCAATATCAGTCTGTAAAAAGATAAATGGGCAGCCTAAGCCATCCACGTGGAGGGTTGTTCAGTTAGATAGGACGGATGTAAAGGTAATTGGTGAGATGGAAGATGTTCTAGTCCGTCTGGCATCAAATGATAAAGTGTGCCAAGTCATTAATATTGTGGTGGCTGATATACCAGATGCTTACGGTCTTGTCCTAAGCAGAGATTGGTCGGCCAAACTAAATGGATATTTTGCTTCGGATTGGTCGCATCTGTGGCTGCCATACAAAGGAAGTCCGAACCAGATTAATATTTTAAGGGAGCCTCACATGAAATACAATGTTACTCAATGGGATGAGAAGAATGAACCAGTGGATTCTGTATTGGGAAACTATTTTATTGAGTTAGAACCAGGAAATTACAAAGCAGAAGAAGCCAACAATGCATCAGACACTCAGCCTAATCTCCTTCGATTCTCACAAGCTGATAAGATTGACTGTAACATAGTAAGCTTAGCAGTAGGAGTAGATTCGCATTCAGCAGTTAGTGATTTTTGGACTTTGTTTTTTGATGGCTCTAAGACGTTAGAAGGGTCAGGGGTCGGCTGTGTCCTGGTCGACCCCCAGAAGAATAAACATTTTCTTTCATGTAGATTAGAGTTTGAATGTACGAATAATACAGCTGAGTATGAAGCGTTGGTGCAGAGCTTGAGGAAAGCGATTGAATTAAAGGTAAGTAATTTTAAAAAAATTGGAGACTCTGAAATTATTGTGAAACAAATATGGAATCAAATACATTGTGTTTCCCCTCACTTAAAGGCTTACCAAAATGAGGTATGGGACCTGCTTAAATGTTTTAATGCATTCAATATTATTTCAATTCCAAGACTTAAAAATGCAGCAGTTAACATGTTGGCCACATCAGTCGCTAGGCTGGTACCTACCAATAATCGATGCTCTATTGAATTGCTTTTCAGGCCCTCGGTACCTAATATGATCACCAATCTACAAGTGTTCGATGTTGACAAGCAGATTATAGAATGTTTAACAAATGACGAGGTATTTAAAGGAGCCATTATAGACGATGAAGAACATCAGGCCGAGCTGAAGTATGATAATTTCATTCCTAAATGTGTCAGAACATTAGAAAAAATGTTCGATTTAAATGAAAAATTCAGAAGACTAGCCAACGTGAAGACCCACAGCTCATCTCTACAATTCGAGCTTATAAATTTAGGGACTGAGACGAATCCTAAATTTGTGAATCTTGGCAAATGTTGTTCACCAGCAGAAAGAGATAAGTTTGTCAGTCTGTTTAAACAATATAAAGATGTTTTCTCCTGGACATACAAAGATTTGAAAACATACGACACCAGCATCATCAAGCATGTTGTCCCCATCAAAGCTGGCGTCAAGCCGTATCAGCAACCTTTAAGAAAAATGCATCCAAAATTGGAACCGCTGATTCAGAGTGAAGTGAAGAAATTATTGGATGCTAGAATCATTTTTAAGGTCAGACACTCTGAGTGGGTATCAAATCTGGTACCAGTAAGGAAAAAGTCCGGAGAAATCAGACTATGCGTGGATTTCAGAAATTTAAACTGCACTTCAGATAAAGATAACTATCATGTGCCACCCATGGAGCAATTGCTACAAATGGTCTCGGGTTCTGAACTGTTTTCGTTATTAGATGGTTTCTCTGGCTACAATCAAGTATTAGTAGCCGAAGAAGACAGATTGGAGACACCATTCAGGACCAAATGGGAAACCTTTGCCTACATAAGGATGCCCTTTGGGCTTACAAATGCTGGAGCAACGTTTCAGAGGGCTATGGACATAGCTTTCCGTGGATTGATTGGTTGTAGTGTTGTAGTATACCTTGATGATATTACGATATTCTCAAAGACGAGAGAAGAGCACGCATTTCATTTAAGGCAGATTTTTGAATGCTGTCGGAAATATGGCATCTCGCTCAATCCCAAAAAGTGTGTGTTCACTGTCACGGAGGGCAAATTGCTGGGTCATATAGTTTCAAAGAAAGGAATCTCTATAGATCCAGAAAGAATTAAGGCCATTGAACAGATCCCGTTACCCCATAATAAAAAAGGGATGCAATCATTTATGGGAACTATAAACTTCGTGCGAAGATTTGTGCCTGATTTCGCTCAGATTGTCAAGCCGCTGCAGCAGATGGTGAAGCAAAATGCACAATTCAAATGGACTAAGATTGAGAAGAATGCATTCAGCAAAATTAAAATTGCTGTTGCACACGCACCCTCCCTGAAAAGCCCAGATTTTGATAAAGACTTTATTCTGTATACCTTTGCATCCGATGATTCGCTAGCAGCTGTGCTTATGCAAAAGGAAGATGGGGGGGATGAATTCCCAATATCTTTCATGAGCACTGGTCTGCAAGGGGCCGAATTAAATTACCCAGCAATTGATAAACAAGCTTATGCAGTATTCAAAGCAGTGAAGCAATTCAGGCCTTATATTTTAAAAAATAGAACCAAGGTAATCGTCCCCTACCCAACTGTAAGGTCCCTTCTTGTACAGAAGGACTTAGGAGAAAGAAGGGGCAACTGGGTAATAGCTCTTCAAGAGTACGACCTTGAATTCAATCCAACCTCTATAGTTAAAGGACAAGGGTTGTGCAAACTGATGACTAAAAATGGAAAAAATGAAGAACACGCCTGGGAGGATGAAGCCGGATTACATGTAATGGAGGTATGTCCTTTGTTTACAGCTCCCGAGTCTTGGTATAGAGACCTCATGCATTACCTGCAGGCAGCGCTGTTGCCAGAACATTGGAATTCTAAGCAAAGAAGAGCGCTGCGTCTTAAATCAACTTCCTATCAAATTGTTGAAGGAGTATTATTCAGAAGAAAAAAAATTATGACTGAGTTTTTCTCAGATGCTTAGAGAAAGAAGATGCAAAGAAAGTAATGTCAGAATTGCATGATGGTCCTACTGGGGGACATTATTCAGGAGATACTATAGCCCACAAAATCCTCAGAGCCGGTTACTATTGGCATACGCTTTTCAAAGATGCGCACGCACATGTCAGGAAGTGTGATATTTGCCAAAGGTGTAGTGGAAGACAACCTAAAGCAGCAGCACCCCTAAAGCCTGTGATGATCACGGAGCAATTCGAGCAATGGGGGTTGGATATCATTGGAGAAATAAAACCAAATTCCTCCCTACAACACAAGTACATTCTGACCGTGACCGATTATTTCATTCGCTAGGTCGAAGCAGTCCCGCTGCGCAAAATAAATCAAGACGAGGTCATCAGCTTCCTGCAGGACCACATCATGACCAGGTTTGGAGTTCCATTTTCGTTAGTTTTTGATAATGCTACGTACTTTTCATCAATTAAATTAACTGCTTTTGCTCATGATAAAGGGATAAAATTGCATTATTCTGCTAATTACTATCCACAAGGAAATGGCCTGGCTGAATCCACTAACAAAAATCTGATTAGAATTTTAAAGAAGACTGTAATAGAAAACCAGAGGAGCTAGCACTCAGCGCTACCAAATGCCCTTTGGGCCAATAGAGTCACCGCCAAGTCTGCAATAGGAGTGTCTCTGTATACCTTGGTGTATGGTAAAGAAGCCATTCTTCCCCCCAACATCATGCTACCCTCTTCCATAATAGCTCAAGAGTCCAGAGGGTTGGAGAATGAATTTTTGCAGATAAGGATATGCAATCTTCTGAAAGCAGAAGAGGATAGATCTCAAGCCAGAGAACGCTTTAAGCAACATCAGGAGTTAGTAAAGAGATGGTTCGACAAACATAAAGCTGGAACAAAAGACTTTGAGGTGGGAGACTTAGTCCTCAAATGGGATCACCCCCATGATGAGAAAGGAAAGCATACTAAATTCCAGCAGTTGTGGGTAGGCCCTTTTCAGATTGTGGCAAAGCTTGGCCCTTCTACGTATAAGTTGCAAGATTTACAAGGGTGGGAGGAGAACTTATCAGTAAATGGTTTGGTTCTCAGGCCTTATTTTTCCTAAGTTTCTTTGAGTTCTTCTGTCTTGTATATAAATAATCTGTTTGGTTGTCTTTTGAGTCATGTTTTTCAATTGGTTTTAGTTTGAGTTTTCTTGATTTCAATAAAGGGAACGAGCCCGTGGTTGCATGGGAAACACCAAAATTCTTGGGAATGATAAACATTTTTGGGTATCAGACTGTGTGTTGATGTTTGTCTAAAAGAACTTCTTCCAGTTTAGCAGTTTTCTCGAATAGCTCTGAGTGCATTGAAGTCCTGCTTAACCCCTGTGAAATAAACTGGATTCAAAGAGTCTGGAATACCATGTTGAGGCTCCATCCACGTCACACTTAAAATGTTCTAAGGGGCGACAGCAAAGGACCCATGGAAAGGAGCAAGGTGAACAGTATATTAAATATAAATGATCCCATGCCAAGAAACGAATGCCAAAAGGCAAATAAGAGTCAAAAAACTCCTATGAAAGCATCATACATCAAAGCAAACGCTAAATCATAAGTACTAAATTGCCGAAAGTTCCTCTCCGTCCGTGAGCTGAAACATCAAGTACACCACTCACATAAAAGGACACTATGGGATAGAGGAGCCTAAATTAAAATTCAGAAAGAAAGGCATGTAGGAGGACTCATATGAAAAGGGACAAAAGTCCAAAAGCACAAAAAGTGCTAAAGTGGCATGGGAATGAGGAACAAACGAATATTTATGTTTACCATATGCTACAATCCTGTGGTGTCCAAGCTATCAACTACCTGAAGACAAAAGTAAATGAAATTCATCCTCTGGCCTCAACAGAGTTATCTGGACTTGAAAATCTTGGTTTCCAATCTCCCAAATTGGACTATCATCAAAGATTAAAGGTACACACTTCCGTCATTTGAGAAATCCAGATAGTTGAAAGAATTAAATAGATGCATTTGTTGTTAAATAGTCTGTCACTCAAAAAATAATCGCCCAGAGATATAGGTTCACCAGGTAATCGCCAATTGTTGCAGCTGCAACCGTTCTCCCCAAATTTCTTAAATTTTGGGCCTCTCCTCATGATTTAGCGTTGTTTTTAATCGTTGGATCCTTTGAACCTTTTGGTCGTGCTTTAGTGTTGGATGATTTTAAAAGATTCACTCTCGGCCTATTTCCGGAGATTGTGTGTGTTTGAATTTGTTTGGGTCGTCGATTGTGAGCTTGGTTTTGCTGATAGTTTTTTGAAAGGCCGATGTTTCGGAGGTGAAATGTATTTTTGACCATTGTTGAATTTTAAAACTCTCCGAACACTTAATTTTTCTATTGATCGGGCATCATTTTTTTTTTAATCGGAAGCCATAGTCGTTTCCTCTTCCGCCATTGCGGCTTCCAAAGCGGCTAAGCACCCGAAGTATAAAGCGCCCCGACTGCCGATGCGTGTTAACCCTTTAGTCGCGTACCCGTAGCCTTTTCTCTTCCGCTGTTGTGGCTGGGAAAGTCATTTGGCTTCCGATGTGATGTCTTCCGATTTCCAACTAAAGCTTTTCCCGCCCGCATTTCGCGTGTCTTTAGCCTTTCCTCTTCCGCCGTTGCGGCTCCCAAAGTAGTTAAGCCTCCAAAGTGTAAAGCCTTCCGACTTTCGATTGAGAGTGTTCCCGCCCGCGGGTCGCGTATCCTTAACCTCTCCTTTTCCGCCATAGGGGCTAGGAAACCATTTTCGCGTCCGATGTTGATATCCTTTCGGCTTTCGATTCAGAACTTTCCCGCTCGAGGCTTGGTCAAACTCTTCCGTTTATTAAAATTCTCAGATCAAGGGATGCACCTGGCCGTTTTCTTGTGGATTAGCCATTTCAGGTGGTTTAAGTTAATGTTTAAAATGCCATTTCAACGAATGATGCACGTTTTTTTTATTGCAGGTGGTTTCCGGAGCTTGGTCAAATCACTACGGTGCGCAGGCATAGCTGGGCAGGTTTTGGAAGAAGTCGAACCGTGGCCGTTCGGATCACTAGCAGGACAAACGAAGGAAAAGACAAATTGACTGGTGACAAAGGCACAGGCCAGAAAGATCTATCAGTTACTAATCAGATCATGAATGCACACAGAAAATAAAATGGGAAGATGAAATGTTTTAAGGGATGGGAAAAGTCATACGTTGGGGGAACCCAAGCGATCTACTGTTTTGTTTAAATATTTGAAAGTTAATAGCTAGAGGGGCTTTTTCCCTAGCAAAACTTGTAACTTAATGCTTGTAAGAGGAACTATTTCGTTTTACAACCAGAGACTGCAAATTTTGCCTTTTGGAGGAAGTACTATGTGGAATATGTCAATGTGACTAAATGAGCAATGTTGAATGTGAACCATTTCGTTTTCAGCTGTGCCTCATTAGCTGTAAGAGTGTTCTAATTTTTTGAACCTATGTTCTTGTCTGAATGTTCTTTAGTACCTTTATGATGTCATTTCCACTATGAGGAATGAAAATTTTAACTGTTGATGAGCTATCTTATCATATATACTTTTATTCATGTTTATATGTTTGGTTATAAGAACAGCTATCTGTGATTTTCCATAACACATGAACAGGGGTGCATTACTCATGAATGAATACCCAGCTCTCTAGAGATAGTTTAGTTAGTATTTATTTTCTTGCATGATTTGGATGCTTGTGAGTCTAAGACGAGAGGTAAGAACCTGCGCATCACATTGTGACTACTCTTTGCATCTTTATCACCCTGCATTGTTAATTAGGCACGTGCATATCATACTTAAGTCAAAAATACAAAATACACGGTGGACCGGGCCGCAACCGGTAAAACCCTTGTTTTGTTACTTGACCTACGGTAGTCGGACCGCAAACCGGACGGATTCCCTATACCAAACAGTCACGGGCTAATTGGGAACGTTGACTGGGGAGAATCCTTTGCTGTTGTTGCCTGCGAATTTCCAGGCCTCAACAAGTTGCTTATAATTAGAAGCACGTTCATTTCAAATTGTTGGTTTAATTAAAGACCCGCTTTATGACAAAATTCATACCAATTATTAAGAACAAAACCCTAATGACCCAAATAACTAAGTTAGCAGTTAAATATAACTGGAACATAGCCATTAATTGAGATGTTGAAATAAGGTCAACTCTTATTAATGATTTCTATAAATTGAACATTTAATATTTCACCGAATAATACATTTCTTTAGGATAATGGGCAAAAAATCGCACACAACAACACTATTAAAACATCAAGCAATATCTATTTAAACACGGAAGTAGAAGATACAATATTACTTTCTACATATAAATACAAATTAAACATTCATTAATGAATTACAAGTGGTTGCAAGCAATGGCCGACAACTATACATGGCCAAGAACTTCCTTTAATAAGAGTAATTTTTACACACAAGTTAATAAAATGCCTTCCACCCAAACTTATGACATGAGTCGTGACTTCTATCTTGTACAATAAAACCTTGTTTCCAAACCCTCCGGTGAACCGAGGAGTTGCCATAAGAGAAAACTCACCATAATTGGCGATGGGTAGATTGATTGTAAGCAGGTCCTCAGGACCATGGTCGTAGTCACCACACTTTACTTAGGAGATTACCACACTAAGATGAGAATGTGGCTTACCAGGGAGAATACTTGTCAGCATTCGAGAGGCTTCATTAAGAAATATGTTGGCTGCCGACCTCTTGCACATAATACACCCAAGAATTCCTCCCACTTAAGAATTCAATTAACAGAAGGATATAATTGAAATAAAAAAGGGGGGTAAAGGTTGCTGGTGCCAGAGTACCTTACCAGTTTCATGTCGAGGAAGCTTGGAGAAAAGGAAAATGTATTGAACCCTTCTTTTGAAACAAACTTCCTCTTAGTCACTCGAGGTTTGCATGCAGTCATTTTCCAACCATGGTGTTTCCATGCAGGAAGAAGGCTAGGTCAGTAAATGAAAAACTAGACCTTAGCAGGCCTAAACAAACCCTCTCTCGAGCATGAGAGAAAGAGGAAAGTAAAATGAGATAAAAAAAAAACCCAAGGAGCTTCTTTTATTCAGAGGTAACTTCCTGAGCTAAATAAATGCTCTGGTCGGAGACAAATTTCGGGCGGCTGCTAACTAGTCACGTGTCAATACATTGTAATAGTTTATTATATTTTGGAAACTATCCAAGGAATATTACTTTATGTATCCTCAGACTATGGAGATAAAATCCTATTGCAAAGGTTTTCATATACAAATAATCCCTTGATGAAGGGATTAATCTCCACTTATGTAAACCTTGTAGTGCAAAAGGCAAACAACCTTGGCGTTGTCAAGTTTCCATGCTAAAAGTAGGACAAGGCCTAATCGTGGCCTAATTGTGGCCTAATTGAATATACCCATGAACAACCAGCCAAAAAGGTTTAACTGTATATAACTTAACAAGAGTAATGACAATAAGATTCCGAACAGGTATGCTCACATTCACTATGTTTGAAGTTGCTTAACTTAACAAGAGTAATGACAATAAGATTCTGAACAAGTATGCTCACGTTCACTATGTTTGAAGTTGCTTAAAAGGTACTTGAAGTATGATGTTCTATCTTTAACCTGCAAAAAGTAAATGTAATTATATTAACCTTTTGACTAAATAAACTACATTCCCAACCTAGTTTGTAATGCTTCCACTTGATAAGTGACATAAATTTTATATAAAATTTGCTTAGAATGTATAATCTATATTTACGTCGTAAGGCGTTTTTCTCCGAAGTTCTTCGGAAAAAACACTGTTCATTTCGTTGTCTATTCGACCAACCGTGCTTCTCCGCGTGTCCTCTTCGCGATCCGATGGTTCTCTGCGTGTCCTCTTCGCGATCCGGTGGTCCTCCGCGTGTCCTCTTCGCGGTCCGGTGGTCCTCCGCATGTTTTGAAAATCTTCTGGATGTTTTGGAGGTAAAGGTTAGAACCCAGTCCGGGCTCCTCCACAAGTGACAGTTGATGGTTGGACCTGGCACTTAACCCCCATCCCCACGTGTCTCCTTTGTGATCCGCTGGTCCTCCGCGTGTTTTCAAGTTGAGTCTGTGTAAAACCTTTGTGCTGATAGTCAAGCCTTCCAAATGTTTTGGAGGTAAAGGTTAGAACCCAGTTCGGGCTTCTCCGCAAGTGACAGCATTGATGGTTAAAGGTTTGCGGTCGCTGCCTTGCTTTGTCCTCCCATTTCTCCTGTAAGTTTCAGTGTTTGCATGTTTTCCACCTCTATGCTGAGCATTGTTCATAGGCTTTGCCGTGACTATTGAGTTGGTCAGAACCACAGTTGTCCGGGGATTCTGGAGTGCCGTGGGCGATTTCTGGAGAGCCCGTCCGAAACATGAAGTGTTTTTTTCTCAGTTTGGCATTTATTCTGAATTTATTAGATAGCTTGTTATTCATGGAGGAGGTGGTTGAACATCTTGTCATGGCGACCCCCCCTCCCTGCTGCATAAATGGTGTTCAATGGTCACATTTAGTTTGCGTGGGTTTGCACAGAGAAGTTGCATTGTTTCTAGTTGCAGGAATTCTGATTCAAAGAGCCAAAGAACTAAAAAAACACAGGTACTTTGTTTTTCCACTGCTCTTGGATTTTATTCTGTGCAATTTCATTTCTATTGCAAATTTGTCATTAGTGTCAATCTTGTAGACTTGTCTGAGCGTTGTCATATCTTCTGCCCTCTGCAAGCCGTTCATCAATTTCCACAAAATTGCCATTAAAAGAATCGGGCACCGCAGCTGGCCCAACCACTAAACCACCATTCTCGTATAGCTTAGAATAATTCAAAACCCCTGAATCAATAGTAGGGTTCAGCAGCAACCCTATGGTGCAATTGGCTGAGGCATATAACTTGTGTAGAGGAGGCTGCATTTTTCATGTCACTATCTGCAACTGTGGATTTAAGCATCAAATCCTGCAAGCTCTTCTGTAGGAAGCTGAGGAATCATATTCAAAATTGAAAATAAAATACCTATTCACAACCTGCTTCAACAATTCCCTCTACTTTTGTTGTATTTCAGATATTGAATCTTTTCTTCGAACAGAACATCATGCAAAATGAGCATCAGCCTGCGAAATGAGCATCTTGGATCAAATTCGGAGCCGTGAAACTATCAGTGATGATCTGGGCAGTAAATAAGGGAATCCACTCGACTTGCCAGTGAGAAATAGGCTGTCAGGTGTATGTGGAGGACGGGCGTGTAGTGGAGGGAGGAGAGTAGCCAAAGGAGGAGGCTTACTGTGGCGAGAAATGGTGTGAAAAACTGCCAAAGGCCAGCCTGTATTATCAGATCACTTACATTAGTGCTACCTGTTTGTTATTCTTCATAGATCCTCTGATTTTCTGAAGCAGCAGACGTCCGAGGATTGAAATGAGCTTCCTTGAGGAAGTCTTTGAACTATGGACTATAGAGGATTTTTCAATTCTATTCATCTAATTGATTGCTGCCATGGAACCGTGTTGGCCTTCAGGGTACATATAATACTACAAACTTGGGTGTTTTTGCACTGAAGAGTCGTGGCATCTTTGCACAAGAATATTGGTATTGGCTAGGAGCGGGCACCTTGTTGGGATTTTCAGTACTCTTTCAATATCTAAATCGTGAGTTACTTCACTACTAATTTGTTATTCTTGTTTTGTTCATCTTTCAAATATGAATAAGGTGGGGTTTGTTTTTTCATAGATCTTGGGAAACCTCAAGCTGTCTGGAGACGACCGAAACATATTTATAGCGTTGGGTTGAACCTATACTCCCTCTTGAAGCAGAGTTCTTGCATTGTGGATCGAGGAGGAATATGGGAGCTGGAAGAAGAACACCGACTTTCACTTTCATTGATAATAATGACAAAGGAGTGGCAACTCCATATTCTCCACGGGGTGGTACTGGGAATTTTCAGAGCCTTAAAGAAATATGATCTCACTGTGGTTATCTTTATCTACTCCCATCAAACATTCAAGGAGTGCATAATTGATATTTGGTATTTTATTTGCCCTTTCTTTTTTTGTTTTTGTTTTTTTTCGCTATCGATTCTGAAATGGGTATGTTTTGGTGGTCAGTTGATAATGTTTTGTAGAGCACTGATATTTGATTTCTTTTATTCCATTTGTGCCATCAATTAAAAAAATGGGCTTTAGTTGACATAATCGGTCAATATTGTACAGAAAAAGGGCATAAGAGGAAGCCATCGAGATCGAGATGACAGTATTCTTATTATGACAATAATACCTGTAAGACAACTGTTAACTTAGAGTGGGTCAGAGTTCCTTGAACAGATTAAGGGGAGTAGATGGTAGATAAACTCCATCATTTTCAGTTCTATAACAAATTATTTCATTTATTGGTTGTACAGTCGAAATGCAGGTTAGAAGAATGAACATCCAATCAATTAGTTTGGAAGGCAATAATGAGTTGGCAACAAGAGTTCCTCCAAAACGAGGAATGATTCTTCCATTTCAACCACTAGCCATGTCTTTTGAAGATGTCAATTACTTAGTTGACATGCCCCCTGTATGGAATTTTATCCCCAAGATTGCTCTATTATGTGATTCAGCAATTTCCTATTTGTGTGCCTTCTCTTACTTGAAGGGTTTGGTTGACAAGTTCTGAATTTGTTTGCAGGAATTGAGGGAACAAGTTGCTGAAGATAGACTTCAATTGCTCCAAGATGTTACAGGGGAATTCAGACCTGGTGTTCTTGCAACATTGATGGGGTCAGTGGTGCTAGGAAGACAACTCTAATGGGCGTCTTAGCTGGAAGAAAGACTGGATGATACATTGATGGTGATATCCCAATCTATGGATTTCCCAAAAAGCAAGAAACCTTTATTCGGATTTCCGGTTACTGTGAACATAATGATATACATTCTCCACAAGTAACTGTTCGGGAGTCCTTGTTATATTCAACATTTCTCCATCTTCCAAAGGATGTTGACAAATAAACCAAAATTGTAATTCTACAACTATCATTTTCTCTGGTCTACCATCCAGTAGTGTTTTCTTTTGACATGATGCCAACTTGTCATGTTACTAACTTGCAAAATATTCCAATTCGCAGGCCTTTGCTGATGAGGTCATGGAACTTGTGGAATTAGATAATTTAAGTGATGCACTGGTAGGTTTTCCTGGTGTGCCTAGATTGTCGACTGAACAAAGGAAAAGGTTAACAATACCTGTGGAGCTTGTTGCAAATCCATCTATAATTTTCATGGATGAGCCGACCACTAGTATGGATGCTAGAGCAGCTGCGATTGTGATGCGAACTGTTCGTAATACAGTAGATACTGGAAGGATTGTTGTCTGTACGATTCATTAGCCTAGCATTGACATCTTTCAAGCTTTTGACGAGGTAAACTAAGGTTTAGATTATAAGTCAACTTGTATAGTTTGTTTTGGAGTTTGGTCTTGATTTCTGGTTTACAATGATGGCTTCAACTCCTGTTAATGAAAAGAGGAGGGAGAGCCATTTTCTTCGGGCCACTGGGCCAGAATTCTCACAAGGTTGTCGAATACTTTGAGCTAATGACTTGCAGATTTTTGTAATCATTACAAAATGAAAAGATTTTGGGACCTAGCACTGGTAATTTAATCCCTAAATGTGAGTTAATTTTCTAATTTTCATCATGAAAAACTATAGGCCATTCCAAGAGTACCAAAGATCAAAGATAAATACAACCCAGCTACATGGATGCTGGAAGTTAGCTCTATTGGTGCTAAACATGGTTTGGGGATAGAATTTGCAGAGCATTACAATAACTCTTCCCTCAATAAGTAAGCATTAAAGTTATCAATATTTTTCCACCATAATCCTTATGTTTACAATGTTTAGCATTACAAGAAGTTTACAAGACACAAAGATATCAGCTTCAAACTCACATTCTAATATTTCATCTGTTTCTTTGCTAGAAAGGCAACACAGAGCATTGGTGAAAGAGCTTAGCATTCCACGTCCAGGAGCGAAGGATCTTTATTTTGCAACCCAGTACCCACAATCATTCTTTGGACAGCTTAGTTCCTGCCTGTGGAAGCAATGGTTGACTTGCTGGCGGAGTCCTAATTATAGCATTGTTTGATACACATTCACATTTGCTTGTGCTCTAGTGCTGGGAACAATATTTTGGAAGGTTGGCACAAAGATGTACTTGAGATTTAACTCTGTAAGACGGGTTACTGTCCAAAACATTAAGTTGTTTGGATTGACGAATCACAAAAATGTTTGATGCTTATACTATGTATGTTATGGACTCTCGATCTTCTCAAATACTAAGAAATAGGTTGACTGCATATCATGGACAACAACAATGGTCTTTTTACTGTTGAAAGGGATTTGTTTAGCGCATTATATTCTTGGGAGTTAACAATTGTTCAACTGTGCAGCCTGTGGTTGCAGTAGAGAGAACTGTGTTCTACAGAGAAAGGGCTCCAGGGATGTACTCTGCATTGCCCTATGCTCTGGCTCAGGTTGGTTCTGTTTTATTGTTTCATTTTATTTGCAATCCTAACTGTCCACATTCGAATTCTCCATGGTCCAAAGTAATGAGAAATACTTATTTCCGAGAAGAGCATAATGGTATACTTTCAAAGGCCTGCTAAAATATTATAGTTTTCTTAATGAATCTCATTTCCAGAAGTAGAACCTGAAAGCTATATACACATCTCTGATTTCATTGAAACCTTGTGTGTTTCTGTAGCCACTAAATCTCTATATTTCACAATGTAATTGGAAAGAGTAGATACATTTGTCAAATGAGATATACCAAATTTGTATTCATCGAAGTCTATTGTGAGAATGACATTGGAATATCTAATGTTCCATCGCTAAGCTTCCCCTTCTTGATGAATATGAGCTAGCCTATCTTCATTCTTGTGTTTTCATCCAAAGGAGTTCTTCCTGCTCCTCTTCCACTAACAATTCAATGTCTCAATATTGATCCCTAGAGTATATATTGCATTCAAGAATCAAGATAGAATAATCAAATAAATTGCACTTTGGTATATTGATCTAGGTTATTGAAATCTACGAATTTCCAAACTCTAAAAAAATAATGAACAAATTTACAGATTGCAGTCTACTTAAAGAATACTCTATATACAAAAAGGACATAACAAAGACAGTTATTTTTGGGCTTAATTATCAAAGGCGCATGTGTATGTCAGTATCAACAATTGCAAGGTTTTTAGGCTCCAAAATAAAGGTCGAGGAAACTAGGCTATGAGCCAAATAAAATTGGATAGACTGAAGAGCACTAGCCCTTATATAATACACTTGATTTTTGACTATGTAATCCTTTCCTTGCGCCAAAGGAATGTGTAGTTATAATCCAACACTCGTAAAATGAGCATAGCTAAGATCCACTCCTTATAAAGGTCGGGGAAACTAGGCTATGAGCCAAATAAAATTGGATAGACTAAAGAGCACTAGCCCTTATATAATACACTTGATTTTTAACTACTTTATTTTTAACTATGTAATCCTTTCCTTGCACCAAAGGAATGTGTAGTTATAATCCAACACTCGTAAAATGAGCATAGCTAAGATCCACTCCTTATTGGCATCTCAGGTTACTTCCACCCAATTATTGCAATCCTCTCCTACATTTACTCATCTTGCATTAAGAAAGTGTTTGGATTTCTTTATTCATGTCCTTGCAAGGTGAAGGAAATCGGGAGGCAACAAACTCCAATAATTTACAAGGTGATCCATTTAGAGTACCTATCAAGAATTAAGTTTAGCATGTCTGTGTTTGCCAAGATTTGATTTTTCAATTGTTCCTGTATATAGTTTTGTTGGTTAGGCATGGTTTGATATTTTAGATATTTCTCTTATACCTCGTTCTATAAATACTATCCTGCTTTAGGATAAAGGGTTTGAAATTCTTACCTTTGTTAAATTCCAATGCAAAATTGTTGTCTCGGGACCAAATATGCTACATTGATCACACGAAACAGAGTTAGAGATAGTTAAAAAATGTTCAATAGATAATTTCCATAGCATGAGCAACCTATGAGGGTGAAGTAGGAGGTTTAAATTTCAAATGAACTTGGTAGTAATGTTGAAAGGTACATGATAGAGAGTGATCTCCATAGAAAGTCCAAACCAAGTATTAAGAGAGTGCCATAATAGGAATATGGTGGCAGTTAGCCAACCTTTCGGTGAGGGTTGAAGTGGTAGGATTTCTTGTGAAAACTTGCCAGAGAATGTATAGATCCGAAGTGCTAGAAAAATGTAGATTCAAACTCATAGCTTAGAAAGAAAAAATGCCCAGAAGTTATGGTTGTTAGAGGGTGAATGAGTCTGTCATGCCTTGTGTGAAATTTGTTGAGTTCGGAAACGTGGAGGTGACAAAAAAGGCAATTCATACACCTTGTCGAGTTTTACCTATATTAGCTATCAAGGCATAATAAATTATGTCATGTCACCACCCATACATTTCATGTTGCACATCAATTTTCTGAATTCAAACTTTCTCTTTAACTCCAACAATTTATGACGTTTGCTGATATAGACAAAAAATAAAAATTGAGAATTGTTCCACTTGAATCCATGCAGAGGGATGCTTGTATTTGTTTGCCATGTTAATGAGTTGTTCTAGATTTAATTGCTGGAGAAAACTCTGTTCGAAACAACAATTATGAATAGTTTGCACAATTAAACTCTCAAATTAAAACTAAACATATAACAATTCAAACCAGCAATGAATCCACTGTCAAATATCAAATCGCTATATTTCCCATCCTGCCTCCCATGTTTGTCCTCTTGTGGATAGGATATCTTCTCGTCTTCCTCACCATGATATTTATTCTACATTTCAACCAAGGGACAACTCCTAACACATATGAAAAGTGTTGATGTCAATAGCCATAGTGGATTATCCTCCTTGTCCCAACAAGATCAACAAACTCTGCACAGTTTTATAGGATGTAACTATTGTCTTGATAAAATTTGAAGTTAAACATTGTCCATGACTTCCTACATATTCGAAGAAGCTCAAATCATTACAAATTAGACTTTACTGTCAAATTTGCTCTATGGTCCTGTCAAGTTATTTCCAATTCCAAAATTTCAACACTGATCTCGGTATATGGTCCTAATTCTGAATCTAGGCATATATGGTACCCTGTATTTAGCTGGTTGCATTCAGTAGCATAAGTATATGGAAGAATTACTCAACATTGATCTCTAGAGGTGCTTGGATTTTTCTTTTGTGTTGAGGAAAGCTTCAGGTTTTATCCATGCACAATCCCTTGTGACAATAATCTCCATGAAATAGGCAACCTCACCTTTCAATCCACCAGCTCGACAAACTAGTACTGTGCTTGATCCTTTAGGTTGTCAAATTCCTTAGTGACATTAATAGCCTTTCCATTTATATCCTCCTTCCAATCCTCTTTACTGATATTGATTCCCATGGCTCTGTTTTCAAAGTCAAGGGTCCATTAAGTGAGTTTGATTTTCAGATTGTGGACTTATTCAGAATTTCCCTTCCAATGGTGTAGTCTGTGCCTTTTGGGGGTTTATTTATACTGGTGGGCTAGCATAATTTTTGTGTCTTTCCAAGTAGCACCCCACTTCTCCAGCTCTTCAAGGAACTTAGTCTGAGCCTCAGTGCACATGTGACATACCAGAACAATCAGCTACAACTTTTTTCCCCTTTCCTTCCCCCTTCATGTTGATTGAGGCATCTTGGGAATTACCGAGCTAGAAGCCTCAGAAGCAGTTTTAGACTGGGTCCTCCAGCTAGAGTCCCCCTCATCATCAAAAACCAGAACAGCCTTAGATTTGGAGTTATCAAACTCCACTGACAAGGATGGGAGTAATTCCGGAAGAGGCTTCATAGCAATCACATGGACTAAACTGAATTCAATCGTAGAAAAACAAGGAATCCCCTGGTGAGAAGGCCGATTAGGATATAAAGATAACCTTACTGGAATCTATGGGATAGATTTATAGTGGCACAGCTGGCAGATGCAACAGACCTTGATAATGGTATGATGGCACAACTTTGTTCTCTGTTGATGCTAGCTTGTTCCTTTTATGTTGTCAAGAATGGAAATTCCAAATTGCAGAAGGTAGTGTTTCAATGATAGAGCTCTTATGTCTTCATAAACTTGTAAGATGCTTTTGCTTTAATGCATGTGCCTGGATAGTTCTTTAATTGTGCCAGGGATACTATTGAATCTATGGGATAGATTTATAGTGGCACAGCTGGCAGATGCAGCAGACCTTGATAATGGTACAATGGCACAACTTTGTCCTCTGCTGATGCTAGCTTGTTCCTTTTATGTTGTCAAAACTGGAATTTCCAAGTTGCAGAAGGTAGTTTTCCAATGATAGAGCTCTTATGTCTTCAGAAACTTGTAAGATGCTTTTGTTTTGATGCATGTTCCTCGATAGTTCTTTAATTGTGCCAGGGATACTTTGCCCTTTTGTCATTTTTTCCTTCATCTTTCATCATTTATTATGATAAAGTATACCGAAGGTTGGATCCTCTGAAATAAGTCAATGTAGAAG